>WSYH01008178.1:12539-30131 GCA_036426205.1 Ascaphus truei
GTTACAGCCGTGCATGGAGATGCAGAATCTTCATGCAAATGTTACAGGAGGCTTTTTTTTTCTATCAGTTATCGTACTTCAACTTTAAGCACGATAACATGGGGGGAGGGAGGGAGGGAAAGCACGCATGATTTGGCAGATTTGAGCACGTCCGATCCCGAATGCGCTGAAATCCTTAGTGAATCGCGCCTCCGGCTTCACATTTTAGCGGACGTTTTGTTTTTTTCAGGCCAGCGCAAAAGCTTACAGCTTAGTGCATAGCCCTCATAGTATTTTATATTTCTGTAATATTATTTACTGCACCGACACACTTTATTCGAGCAAATACCCAGTATGTACCTGGCAGATACCTGGAATGCGCCGCTCCTCACCTCTGACAAGCCCCGTTGCGTTTGCCTTCCCAGCCTGGGTTCATGCCTGGCTGACGGGCGGCTGATCTGTTAAATGATAATGATTAGGATTTAATAGGCTGCAATGCTTCGCGTGTCTACCAGATGGCATAAATTCATGAATTGTAATGCAGTATATATATATATACTGTGCAGTATTGCAGCCAGCTGGAATAAAATGCTTCAATCCCTGCCTGGAAAATACCTCAATGCACTCGGGCAGAAAACAGTCACAAACCTCAATACACCCGGGTATACCCGAATTCGTGGGACTAGCCGAGCTCGAATAAAGTGTGTCGCCAGTGTAGCCTACTTACTGTAGGTATCTTAGATACATGTAGATGTTTGCTCCATGTAACACTGAATATAAAGATGTAGCCAGGTACCCTCCGGTCTCCTTGTGCTCCCGGTTTTCCCCCCTCTCCTTATCATTAGAGGTTGCGCATAAGCAGGGTAACTCCGCGGCGGCCATTTCAGGGGGGCGCACGAGTGGAAGCTGCAGAGCGGCAGCCATTAGAGGGAGCGCATGAGGCTCCCTATGTTAAAAGCTGCAGATAGAACTACAATCCCCATGATGCTCAGGGGCAGTGACACCACCTGACACCAGGGAGCCAGTACGGCTGCAGGATTCTGCTGAATAGCAGGAAAGACTATTGCATGCTGGAACAGGAAGCAGCCAGTGAAGACCAGGAGCCTGAAGCTGCAGGTTAAATCCAAAGAGCAGTGCTCCAAGGATTAGGCCAGAATGTTAAACCCCAGGGCCCAGTTAATTCCCTGAGTCACTGTAGAGAAGTAACTGTATTGTGTAGGGAACTGCCTTAAGACAGGGACTCCTTCACTGTACTCCTAGTGAGAAAGAGGTTGCAGGACAGGGCCTGAGTGTCAGCACAGTGTGTAGCAGGAAGAGACTCTGATTGCATAACAGAGACTGTTTGCAAAGGGATAATCCGGCTGGGAATCCCTCCCCTGTGGAGTCAGCGTGTGCCTTCATTTCTTCAGAGAGCAGTGCAGTGCTACGTGGGATCACGTTGCGGTATTGCAGACTCCTCATGGATTCTCCTGGTTAGGACCATAACCAGGAAGGTATTATATTAAAGTGCACCAACGGGCCCCAACACAGGGAAGCGCTGTCCCTCACACACACACTCCAATCTATAGCTGGTGGACACTAAGAGGTTAAGTGCCCTGGCACATTGGTACACCGAGGACTAGGGTGATATAAAGACTGACACTAAAGTGGTGCAACCAATAACATATGTGGGGTGATGTGATGATATTCATGCAGGGGAATGTCATGCTGTTTATGTATGAACGTTATGCAAAGGTTATTATTATGCTAAGTAAATACTGTTTTATCCAATTGCATGTGGTTACTGTATATGTTGGTTCTGATAAGGGAACACTCCCACCAAGTTGGGATCCCTCATCAGTGGAGGCGCTGCACCCAGTGTAAGTATACCCCAGGCTCCCAGTGGCGGAGGCTCGGGCCTCTTGTTAGCCTCACAGGTGGCAGCAGCATCAGTAGTTACCGTACTCCAGGGGTACAAGGGCTACATAAGTAAAGACTATATATTTTTAAAAAACTTATTGACAATTTATTACAATTGTATTCTCGTTGTGTGCTGGGAACATACCCCATGTTCTACAGTGTAGTATAATGGTCACTTAACTACATATTGTAGCTAAGAGAAGTCTCACAAACCTAGAATAGGTTAAACAAATATGAAATATTAACATTGTAGAACATATTAATGAACCAACCCTTCAGAAGCCCAAGTGCAGAACTAGTTAATGTTAACCTATCATTGGCTGGCAAATTGGGATCGTATAGTTGTTGTCTTTTATTTATATTGTGTTTATATTGTGTTTATGCTGTATGTCAACCCTTTTGTGCCTAAGGACAATTATTTGAAATGTATTGGTAGGATAAAGAACCAAAGAGGCTTACCTCAAAAGAAAGAAAAAGGGTGCAACCTAGCAAAAATATTCTCTTTATATAGTAAAATGTCTCTGTAAAGTGCTGTGTACAATTAGCACCGCTATACAAGAACATCTAAAAAAAAAGGGGAAGGGGGGGGGAATGCCAGATTGCCGCGGATCGTTCCCAAATTGACATATGTGTGCAGGGTTCTCTAGTTACTTAGGTGGTAATTTACTCTCTACCAGATCCTGTGGGTGGAGTTCCCTCGGTAGGTCCTTCTGGAGTCCCTAATTGATACCGCATTATAGGAGAACGGACCTTATCAATATTAAAGCAAGATTGTGGCTCTTACTACCCCCGGGATGTCTGTCTGCGCCAACCAAGGTGACCAGACTTTTAGAAAATTATCGCCAGAGTCGTTAACTAAACTTGTTAACTTCTCCATCTGGCAGATGAACCAAATTTTGTTTCGAATCTTGGGAATTAAAGGGATTTCTCGTTGTTTCCATAGAGCTGCGATCGCACTCCTCATTGCAATTGCAAAGTGAGCGATAAGTTTCAGGTCTGATTTTGAAAGACCTCCAAGGGCTCTGCCCAGTAAGAAGAGCCCCGGGTCAAAAGGAATTTTGAGGCCCAAAATCCTCTCAAGCCAATCTCTGATTGTGTACCATAGTGGAGCGATTCGAGGGCAGGACCACAGCATATGGAACAGATCCGCCGGTTCCCCACACTGTCGCGGGCACAGTGGGGAGATTCCTTTGGAGAATTTAGATAATTTGAGTGGGGTCAGATACCACCTCATCAGGACTTTATATGCGTTCTCCTTTAATGTTGTACAAATTGAGCTTTTGGCCGCTGATGTTGAAATCTGTGTCCATGAGTCTTCATCTATAGTCTCACCAAGATCTGCTTCCCATTTTAACATGTATCCTAATTTATTTGTGACCTTAGGTGCTGAACCGACCACTTCTCTATACATCTGCGATGTGAGTCCTTTAGTTGGTGTCTCTCTAAGACAGAGCTGTTCGAATATTGTCAATGGGGGCTGTGGGCTAGTTTTGTTATAAAATGCTCTGATCTGGAGGTATCTAAAGAATTCGGAGCGCGGAATTTTTGAATCTAGTCTAATTTGATCAAAAGTTCTAATTTTGCTGTCGCTTCCCTCCAGATCTTTAAGTCTTACGATATGATTATGTTTCCAAGTTATAAAGTTTGCACCCTCAAGGCCTGGAGCAAAGTGTGGGTTCCCCCAAAGGGGTGTCATCAATGTATTTTTGGTGGTGAGGCCACTTTTGATTTTTACCCCTTCCCAGACTGCTAGTGAATTGGTCATTTAGGATAGCGGCTGAGGTATAGCTTTTAATCTTGCTATTTTTGGGGTCCACATCAGTTGGCTCAACTCCAATGGGGAGCAGGCCGAGTTCTCAATAGCTACCCATCTTTTTGAATCGGGGTTTGTGTGCCATTGAGAGATTTGACATAATTGGGCCGCTTTGTAGTACGACACCAAGCAAGGTACTGCCAAGCCACCTTCTGATGGTTGTTTCAATAATGTTAGTTTATTAATTCGAGCTTTTTTACCTCCCCAAATAAATTTGGATAAGGTGGCTTGTAACTTGTTAATTTCTGGCAGATGCAGGGGAACTGGAAGTGTTTGGAATAAATATAGGATACGTGGGAGTAAATTCATCTTTGTGCTGTACAGTATATTTTGCCTATCCAGGAAATATTAAATTTTGCCCAGCACCTTAGATCTTCTGTCAGGGTACGAATGAGTTTGGGGTAGTTAGCTTTGTAAAGTTCTCTATATGTTCGGGTAATAAAGACCCCTAGATATTTGATCGCGTTAATTTGCCAACGGAAGTTAAAGTTAAGTGATATAAGCTGCTCTTCAACTTTCGGGATCGTGATGTTTAAGGCCTCAGATTTCGTTTGGTTGATCTTAAACCCTGATATTTTATTAAATGAGTCCAGCAAGCTGAAGAGATTGGGGAGAGAGGTGAGGGGTTTAGATAACATCATAAGGACATCGTCCGCGTATAGTGCCAATTTGTGGGTTTGGGTGCCAATTGAGATTCCCGTTATATCCGGGTTAGCTCTAACTTGGGCCGCAAGGGGCTCCATGCACATGGCGAAGAGCAAGGGGGAGAGGGGGCAACCCTGTCTCGTGCCACTTCTAATCTTGAAGGGGTCCGAGGGGAACCCTTGGTGAGTCACTCTGGCTGTTGCGCCGGCGTACAGAGCCATAATGGCAGTGATTAATTGACTGTCGAACCCAAATGCTCCAAGTGTGTCCTTCAAATATGCTCAGTCAATCCTATCAAACGCCTTTTCGGCATCTAGACTTAACACCATAACTTTTACTTTGTTAAAATTATCTATTTCAATCAGATCAATGATTCTTCGGATGTTATCGGCCACTTGTCTATCTTTAACAAAGCCGACTTGATCTAGGTGGATTAGTCTAGGTAGGATCTGACTTAAACGGTTGGCATTTAATTTGGCGTAGATTTTGATGTCTGTATTGATGAGTGAGATGGGCCTATAACTCTTACAGTCTAAGGGGTCTTTTCCCGGTTTATGGATTATTGATATCGACGCTTGGAGCATGTGTTCGGGGAAGGGGCTTCCGGCTAAAACTGAGTTAAACACCTTGAGCAGGTAGGGGGCTAGTATTTCATTATATTTTTTATAATATAGGCCTGAGAAGCCATCTGGCCCTGGAGCCTTCGATGGCTTCAGATTATTAATTACTAGGGATACTTCATCTAGAGTAAACTCTTTGCCCAGGACCTCTCTCTCCTCTGCCGTCAGCTTCGTTAGGTTCGAGTTGCTGAGAAAATTTCCTCTTGCTTTATCTGTTTGGGTGTTATGCGTTATTTTATCTCCATTATAGAGGTTTTTGTAATATTTTTTTAATTCCTCCACGATGACTTTAGGGTTACCTGAGATGGCTCCTGCCTTATTTCTGATGGCCTGGATGTTATAATTCGGGGTTTTGGATCGTAATTTATTTGCAAGCATAGTATCTGGCTTGTTTGCTTTGTCAAAAAACTTCCTCCTTGACCAATTCAGTGAAGTGTCAGCCTGGGAGGTTAACAGCAGATTTAGCTCGATTTGAACGTCTTTCAGATGTTTGAGGGTACTGGGGTTGTGATTTTGTTTATGTTCATCTGAGAGTTGTTTTAATTTAGACTGTAATAATCTAGTTTTGGCGGTTTTTATTTTTTTCGTTTTGGAGGCTAGTCCAATTAGAACCCCTCTCAGGGTCGCTTTGTGGGCCTCCCATAAGGAGAGCTGAGAGTCGACTGAGCCTATGTTGTTTTCAAAATAATGTTTTATTTCATCAGCTATAAATTGAGAGAATCCTGGGTCTTTCAGGAGAGACTCGTTCAGTTTCCAGTTTGCTCCTGGCCTATCTAAGGTTTACTGTATGCATCTCAACTCTATAGATGCGTGATCTGACCATGAAATATCATGGATCCCGGTATGGGAGATCTTCGGAACCAGTCTGCTAGAGATAAAGAAGTAGTCGATTCTGCTATATGTTGAATGCGGATGAGAGAAGAAGGTGTAATCCCTGTCATGGGGGTGTTGTTCCCGCCATATGTCTAACAATTGTTTTTTTGCTAAACCCCTACGTAGGGCCTTTGGGATAGCCTTTGGGTAACGCTGTGTTTGGTGTGATCTATCGAGTTTGGGATTTAGAGCTAGATTAAAGTCTCCTGCTACTATTATGGGGCCTTGGGCAATTGTATGCAATTTGTTGAAAAAGGTCGTACAAGTAAAGAATTGTGGATCTTGGTTATTGGGGGCATACAGTGTTGCCAATGTAAGTGGTTGGTCATTTAGAGTGCCTACTAGGATTAGGTATCTGCCTTCCTGATCTTTGAGGATTTTCTCTAGGTGGAAAGGGCATTTATTGTGAAAGATGATGGCTACTCCTTGTTTTTTTGTAGTAGAAGAGGAGGTATAAAATTGTCGGTAATGTTTGTCCAGGTATTTTGGTGTGTTCTTAGAGCTAAAGTGTGTTTCCTGGATTAGGATAATATCCGCCTGCCTTCTTTGATAGTCTGTGCATGCTATCTTTCTCTTGTTTGGGCTGCTGAGGCCTTTTACATTGTGAGATAATATAATCAACCCCATGGCAAGATGTTTTGGAGGGCTAGTGTAAGTGGGAACTGTGGGTTATGCAGAGTGGTGGTGTGTTGTACCTGCACATCCAGTGTCTTTGAAGTGAGGGCGTCGCTGAGACGGTCAATGACTTCGGTCAGATGTCGCGGCAATTCGGTGGGGAGGGGAGGGAGAGGGAAGGAGACAAAAAACATTAACAACATAAACAACAGTGGAGAACCAATGAGGGTCAAGGACCCCTGTGGATCTCTTGCCTTTGGGAGGGCAAATTGCCAGCAATTATCTGCACAGCCTGTGCAGTTGCCCCTGGTGTTTGGGGCATACTCCTCCCAGAGGACTTTGTGGCGTGTCCTAGAATAAGATAGGACATGCCATGTCGGCTTCATGATGATAGCCAGGGAAGGGAGAAGGCTCCCCCTCGACTTTTATAGATAATATAACTAGTGTGAACTTTGTATAACATTTTTTTTTTTTTTTCCTTAACAGTGATATGTGTAATCTCGGAACCTTTGAACTGTTAATTTTGGGGACAATGTAAACCAGAGAACAGCAGGGTGAACTTGATGGTGGTTGTCTGGGTTAAAGGGACAGCCACCTGTTAGGAGCGTAGCTCCCCACAGGGGGGGGTTTAGACTGGGGAGGTCTCAGATGTGGGCTCAGCGGTATTGCAATGCTAGGAAGGGCATTGGTAATGGAGAGAGCAATAACTAACACCTCTAGCTCACAGCCCCTCCTTTGGCTGTCTTCCTCTGATATCACACATTATGTATAAAATATGTCCCATTACAGGAGGTAGGGGGCGGGAGCGACCTGGGTCTCTCTTTCTTTGCAGTGGCGGGCATACCACTTGTACCGTCGCCCCAACCCAGCATGACCCCCCCGACAAACAACGACCCACTCATGTTTGGTGCATGTATGCCTTGGAGTGTAAACTCTCCTCTCGGGACTAATGGGGCGTCCTCTGTGATGGCGCCTATGTGACGCCATAGGCTCCGCTGCCCGCAACGAGGGGTGATTTGTGCATGGATGTGGGGGAAGGAGGCGGCGGCCAGATGCGCCATCCGCAAAAATCAGGTCTCTTCAGTGGGTCCCCTGTAGGGAGTGGAGGGGGCCCCCTCCTTCTGGGTCTCCCTCCTCTGCAGTGCTGCTCGAGACCTTCAAGATGGCTGCTGGCCGCTTCCGAGTGCAGGGCGAGTCCGCGGGGGTTGCAAGATGGCCGCCGTCTCAGGCCAAACCTTTGAAAGTCCCAACTTTATAAACAACGTAGATGAACAAACGGACAGTCCAGTGGTCATGCCGCTTTAAGGCTTAACTGGCTCTTGCCGGACTTCAATTAAGAGACGTGTCCCGTGACTTGCGAGTCACTCGGCTCCAACCCGGCTCCAGGGAGGCTGCTTCTGCGACGTGCAGGTGAGTGGTTTGCTCTTTCAGGCCCAGCTTCAGCAGAAAGCGGTCCTGGTCTTCAGGATTGCTAGTGTGTGTGCAGCCCCATTCTTTAGGACCAGGAGACCGAAGGGGAATACCCACCGGTACCTGATTCCCTTGTCTCGGAGGAGTCTGGTGACCGGAGCAATGGCTTTGCGCTTAAGTAAAGTAGTTGGTGAAAGGTCCTGAATTATTAGGAGTTTGTTCCCCTCGAACTCCACAGACCCCTTGGCGCGTGCGATTTGGCAGACTGCTTCTTTAATTCTAAAAAAGTGCAGCCGTGCGATGATGTCTCTTGGTGGGTCGTTCGGCTGGGGCTTGGACCTGAGGGCCCTGTGGCATCTGTCAAGATGGAGATCTGCCTCAGGCCTATCAGGGAACAGGCTTGTCAGCCATTTTGTGAGGAACTCTTCAGGATCAGCGATCTCTTCAGGGACTCCTCTCACCCTGATGTTGTTGCGCCGGTCACGATTTTCGGCATCTTCTTGTTTAAGTGCAAGCTCATTTATTTGTGCCTGCAAGCTGGTGGTCACTTTTTCAGTTTTGCGGACTGCCTTTATCGTTGTATCTAGCCGGGTTTCCACTTTGTCGGTTCTGGCGCCAATTCCAGCAATGTCTCTGCGGAGATCAGAGAGTTCAGAATGCATGTGTGATTTTAGTTCGTCGCAGAACTCTCTCATGATCCTGCGTGTCATTGCTTCCGTGGACCGGGGTTCCGAGTGTTCCCCCATACTCGGGTCTTCCTCAGAGTCTGAGCTGACATGCGGTGGTGAGGGTCCCGTTCTGTGGGTGCGGGCCGGGTCAGTTTTATTGAAGTAAGTAGTGAGAACTGCCTTGGTTTTGCCCGATTTTGCTTTGGCTTGCATCTCTGTATGTTCTTATCGTGAATTATTCCCTTTTTGTATTGTTCACGCTAGTTTGAGTGCACTTTAATTGCTTCTATTCTGGCGAGGGGGAAGGAGCTCTTCTCTCACGCATCCATTCCCTTAGCCTTCGCGCATACGCCTCTCCCCTCCTATTAACTTTTAACTATATTGGTCATTATTACTAGAGTGCTGTTCCAAACCCTTTTGGTTTGGAATTTAGATTCCTGAATTGCTCTATAACCAGGGGAAACATATTGATATATACAGTGGTTCATATCATAAACATTGTCATATTCTTTATACACGGCCCATCATTGTGCGTTCAATACACGCAGACTGTACACGCATCAACATTGTTGGGTCAGGTAGGAGGTAATTAATTATCACATCACCTAGCCCCAGGATCCTCCACATTCTTTTTTCCCTCATTCTCACCCACCTGTTTCCCAAGACCTAATATAGCTAATATAGATCAACTAATACAGTAGATCTTCCCCACTATGGAAACGTACCAAGTGGGTACATACAAGGATTCTGCTAGCTTAGCGCATTTATTTATATTTGCTCTCACCAAAGAGGATTAGACAATCACCTTAACCTATGGTTCAAAAGTGTGACATCCTTTACCCACTTCACAATTGCCTCTCTATGGCAGATAAACATTGATGTCCATGATTTATCACTTATTTGTATCAACAATGCTTTTTAACGCAGAGTTAATGCATTTTTTTATGTATAAAAAATTAGTTGAATTTTGCAAGTTATTTCTGAATAAATAATTCATAGTGACCATGGCAGTCATTCTAAATAATATCGTTGTGATCCAATTTTTTTAAAATAATGTTACATTTTAAAACAACTATATAGTATGTAGCAAGGCTTACTGCCTCTGGAGTTACGGCTGAAAATGCAAAAGTCTGCAGCATCAGGGACAGTTTGCTGCAGTCACGCTGCTGGGGGTCCATGCTTTCAGATGGGACCCCTGCAACGTTAATCCTCCTGTGCTAGGACCACCGTGGTCACGTGACCGCAACTAGCCCCTGTGTTGGAAACAGTGAGTCTGGCTACATCTCTATATCAACCTTTAGTGAATTTAGCCCAATGGACCTATAGGCCCATCACAATACTTATGTGACATTCTCTGTATAACCTAATGGCAGTGTCTTGGTCAATAGAAATGAAACGTGAAATGTAATTGATCTTTTGCACATAAAAGGGATTTATATGCATGGAAATGTCCAGCTATAAATACCTACAGTATTGCTTTTTTCTTCTTTAGCTTCTTGACACTCCAAAAGTCTTAGGGCCTATTCTAGACCAGTAGCTCCTAAGATTATCAAACTTCTTCTAACATGCACGTTAGAAATGGATTGGCATGCTTTGCTATTCTGTAAGCTTTTCTCGCATGTCCAAACCAATTTTTTTTAACTGGTTTTAATCTTGCCCTAACAATTTGATTGGTTTGTAAAAAAGCCTCAAACTTGCATTTTCTGCCCACAACTGCTATTCTAGTAGCCCCATTATGCAAACCGCTTAAAGGCTGGTGAGATTGGAATTGCGAGTTCCATTCAAAGCCTGCAATATGAGTTTGGCTGAGGGAGCAAAACTCATGTCAGACTGTGGAAGGAGTTAGCACCACCTCTGGTCATTCCACTACTAAAGCAAGTACAAATCAGGTGGATTAACTGTTAAACCATGTGGTTTGTCACTTTTTTTTACTGGTGGTTTAGAAGATGCAATTTGCAATAGAGAATATGTTTTTTTTTCTCACATTTTATTCAGCTTATTGTAAACATGAAAGATCTCATATGATGCACTCGTCTCCACTAAATAACAGCATTTTATTGGATAATGTCGAAAACAAAACAAACTCGATTAAAACCTATTGAATAACGCTAGCCATGCTGTGTTACTGAGTATGACTGAATCTATATGTCTGTAGAGATCGCTCCAATGTATACCATACTAACCTAAATTGGTAGCTTAGTAATGGGTTCCTTCAGACGCCCACATCTCATGTAACTAGCTGCTGAGACAAAGTAGCAATAGATATGGCACTACTGAGAAGCAATTCAAAGCCTACTACAGGAATCCCGCACCCAGGTAATACTCAGTTAATAATGCTTGAACTGTCCCCTGAAGGAGAGAGAGAGAGAATGCTATTCATATACTCATTGTTAGCTGCAGATTAAATGTTCTAGTTGAGGCTAGTGGGTTCCTGCACACGGCCAACATCTCATTTAACTAGCTGCAGTAAACAAAGTAGTAACAACTGTAGCACGGCAAAAGAAGGATCAAGACCTGTGTCTGGATCACGCAATTGACGCATGGCTGAGGTAAACATGCCAAACCGTGTGATGATATCCTTGGAGCTACGAGAATAGGCCCCTTAACCTCTCACAGAAGCAAATTAATAAGCCATGATTATATCTTCTTTCTGTATAATCGTCTTTGCATCCCAAGGCAGATGTTTATTCTTTTATGCCAGCTTTCACGTCTCCTGCCTGTTTGAATCCCACTACTTTCAAAAGGCAGTAAAAGTTTTTTGTGGGATAGACTCCAACATAATCAATTGTTTGCCAGTTTTAGCAGTGTAGCCACTTTTCTCTATCACTAAAGGAACTACCAGTTCTGCCATTACCTGTTTGGCTACCAGAGGGCCTGAGCCTCTGCCACTGGGAGCCTGAGGTGATCTCTCGTTCGCCTTGGTGCAGCACCTCCACCTGAGACGGATCCCAATGTGGTGGGATAAGCCCCTCACAGGAACAATACCAATAATTATCACACACAGAGTACATAATAACTGATTTACTGAACGCATGGTAATCAACCTGTACCCCACAGTGTATAGCCCAGACACACACAACCCCAAGACAACAGATGAGTGTCCCCAATGTACATAGGGTGCATGGCACCAATATCCCTGATGTCCTTTCCCAATGTCCGGGCCCACCCAATAGTGTGTGGAATAGCGCTATCCCGTGAACTGTTGGTGCACTTGTTGAGGTACCTGCCCGGGGACTCCAGCACCCGGGTACTGCTAAATAACAAACGGGGATCCGCTAATCCAGCGATATCATTGTCCACGATGGCATCTGCTTCTGCGTTGGGTGAACTCCTGCTGGAGGGTCTCACCTTCAAGCGTCTATTGTAAAGAGTCCCAGACCACAGGTCATAATCACTGTGCGGTGTCTCACCGGTGCTATACATTAACTACAGGCAGCTACTGGGGAAATGTCCCTGCCAAGAGATCTCCCTGTAGCAGCCACAATCTGGTGTTAGTCGGGGCCAAGCTGGGGCCTAAAAGGGGGGTATCTGGCCTAGTCTGGGAGCCACCGGCAACCAGACACTACCTTACCCCTCTGCGTCGCTGCTCCGACTGCCAGCACGCGGTTTAAGCGCACCAAATGTATGTTTCTATCACTGTCGATACTGTTGCAGCCCTATTGGCTGTGCTGCGCCATATGGTTCACTGCCCCTAAACATCCTGGGATGGGTAGTCCCTTGCGGAACATATCATAAGATGGCCGCTGCTCCATTGGACGCTCTGCGCATGCACGAGCCGTATCTTGCACATGCACGACGGGCAACATGGCGACCTCCGCTAGCCGGGTGCGCCGCTGAGCCTCCAGAGCACCAGGGCTCCCTCTCTTCACTGCCAACAAGCAGCCGCAGCTGTAGTGCCTCCCACAGCCATGTGGGAGGTAAGAGGGGAAGGGGGGTCAACGGGGACCAAGGGGGACCTGGCTACATCAGTAACATACAAGACTGAAGAATTGGAATCTGCTGCTTTCTATTTAGTATAACTCAGGGTTGTGGTAGGTACATTTGAGTAGAAAAATCCAACATTTTGGATGTCCACAATTGTGGAACGTGAACAGAATTCGGAATTTAACTTGTAAACGATATCAAGACTCCAGCATTGTACTGACTCAGTGGAATTTTTTTTCTCTCGGTCAAATAGTCTAGACAGTTAATATCTGTCAAACTTATAATGCAATACAGTTCAATGCACACTCTTCAGCTGGAATAGCAACCATCACATTATCTGCCCCCTGTTGCTAGTTGAATATGAATACTTATATTATCAGAATAACTAAAGACTTCAGGAGAATGTATTTACGTTATGATAATTTGAGGATTGATTAGCAATCATGTTGCCAGCGAAAAGGAACAGATGATATAAGTATAGCATTTTAACAACACTACAAGGATAGAAGAAGGGAGAAAGCCTAACTCTCTTATATAAGCTGTCTCGACTCTGTGGGGAAAAACATTTTTATTTTATGCATGGGAATTTAACATTATCCCAGAGGTCTATAAAGATAATAAAAAGGTGGAAGCATATATGCACTTTAGGAAGTATATATTCATGTGTAGAGAGATATTGTCAATATTGAGAATTATAAAGGTTAAAATTATTTGCACTTCTTTTGACTGTACATCGATATCTTGAATTCCATGCCTTCCATGTGGTAAATATTGTTTTCTACAAAACAAGGCGACATTCAGGAAAAAAGATGGTTCATTTCACTTTTCACTTATAACGTTGCTTTCCTAGTAATCATTCTATACATGTGTGAATCTTTTCCTTTTGTGGAGTTGTAATTTGCCCCTACATACAAAAATACACAGGCCATTAACACCATCTTTCATTTACAGTCAATAGTCCTGCAACACATGTTCTGTACATGCAGTAGGACAATGTAGAGAACAAGACGTGAGGTCCTGTCAGTGTCCAGAAATGTCAATGGAATAAAAACTCATAGAGACCAGCATCTCCCTACCAGGCTGCACGCCTCCACAGGACATTGGAAAAGGGGATTTTGTGAGTACTGTATCTTTCATTACTGAATACTTATTGTGAGTCCAGGAACCATTCCAATGAGGGCTTGATTTAGGTTAGGTTATTTTAGCCTTTTTCTTGCCCTTCATGGATTATTGGTTCTTCTGGGGACTTTACTTCAATTTTCTCACATACCCTCATGTCCTATATTGTTCATCTGTTTATTGCAATCATACAAGGGATCAAGCGTTTAGCGCCTTTATCACTTCAATTGTTGTTCTGGAATAAAAACTCAACCTCCAGTCATTCAATCAATAAACAATAATAATTATTTGTATATATTTGTGCGGATACTTTGTTTGTTAAGTATATGTAGGGTTCCCATCCATATAGCGAATCTGTGTGAGCGAAACCCCTGATAGGTTTTTTCTACCCTCTGTATTTTTATGATTGCCATGTGCCTAATAAATTGATTTACATTTTTTGTCATCTAGCTGTATTCTCCTTTTTTTGTGCTGTGTACCCCTTTCCATCCATTCTTTCAATTGACTTTGCTACATTCTGTAGGACAATATAGAGTTTTTATTCGATGTATGTCCTTCTGCTTCCCAATGCCACATTGTTGTTATGACAGTGTGCTGTAATAAAGTGAAAACGCTCAGCCATGTAATGTAACATATAACATATAACATATAACATATAACATATAACATATAATGTAACATATAGGAGCGACGCCGGCAATACAGCACACACAGCTGCACATGAATCCTCTGTAAAGGAACAGTCTCCTCCGCATCCGAACAGCATCTGACGTCATGGGACTTCCTTGGCTCTCCTCCAATGGTAAGGGGGGTAGCAGGCTACGGAGTCACCGTCAGCGTTGTGGTCTTCACAGCGGGAGGACAGCTGGTTCACAGGAAACGTCAAGGAGCTCCACACGGCTTCACACAGCTCACGAGTCACTGCGCAGTTACAAGTAACCCTACGCATTTCACAGAGGATTTGTGTGCAGCTGTGTGTGCTGTATTGCCGGCGTCACTCCTAACCCAGAGTTGGTTAAACCGCTTTTTATGTTCGTGGAGCATGTGAGTGTACTGGAGCTCACTGCTCTAAGGATTGTTTTGTTAATTAAACTGTATTGTACTATGATCTTTTCTCTTTTCTTTTAATACATGTTGATTTGATTACTGTGAAATACCATTCACCTACGAGAGGAGTTCTTGCGCTCTGTGTACTCCTCACATTATCATATCACACCACTAAAATTTAATATATCACACACACACTTTGTTATTAATATATTTATACACCTTCTTCACAATTAGGAATGCACTATTTGTATTTTGTTCTGTTTTTGTTTAACAATACACATATATATATATATATATATATATATATGTATATATATATATATATATATATATATATGACAAGAAAGCGGTGTTCAATCCGCCCTCATGCTTCCTAAATAATGATCCGTGATGGCAGCTCCTTATGCCTCTTGCTGCTGGTAGTGCGTGGAGACGCACCCCCCGCTCCACAAACGTCCACCGACAGAACCTCCGGCAGCGGAACAGGCAGATGCAGCGGCCGTTATTTTAAGGCATCACGGCAACGTTTTCGTGTGCGCTGCTGTACTCCACGCGGCATGAACAAAGCCAATCGCCCCAGGCACACGTGTTTATCGCGGTTGCTTTGTTTGAATTTTATGGATTGTGTGCAATTATATGCAATTAAATGAATGAATTGTAATGTGTACAGTACTGTGCTACTGTGTCAATTTCAGGTTTTTAAAAGCCAGAACAGTCAGATATCGGCAATGAATTAATCAGCATCTCAGCAATTCAGCCAGCTGATGACTTCATTGCCGCTATCTGACTGAAGCAGGAGCAGAGGACACAAAGGCATTGTGAGATGCAGCGGATCAGCACCAGCTCGTGGCAGGAGCTGTATATGGCTATCAACTGATCAGGTGCACCCTGTTTGTTCCGGACTCCCCCACCCCGTGGATGACTCCCAACAGAGATTTCTCTCCAATGTGTGTTTGTTTTTAGAATCCTGTAAGTGCAATTCCTTGGGGCTGCTTGTTCTATTAAATGCACCTATATTTTAGTTAGCTATGGAGCCTGCGCTAATTTTTGTCTTTTGCTTTTAGGTTGAATAGTGGGTGGCTATACCACATCCTCTGAAGCTGCAAAGTGCTCCTAGGATCTGTTTGTTGGGAATATATTACCTCTCTGGATCTTCAGCAAGTGGAACCTTTTGGAAGTATCCTTTTGGATTTAAGACACTTTTTCACTTGTCACTTTAATTATGGTTATCTATAATCAATTATAGCACAGTTTTATTTAAATTTTCACTAAGATTCATTTTTACTATTATTTTATTAATGCACTGATATTCACTTTATTTCTACCTAAGCGCTACATCTTTTTAAATATATATATATACAGTATATAAAAGAAAAACAAACAAAAAACAGGCGCACTCATAGTGTAGTAAGGTTATAAATGTATATGGAACTGGAATTAAAATATGTACTGCGCACTCACAAACAAATCAGATAATATCTCAGAGTTCCAGCTGAGCCTCCGGTGTAGAACCAGTGCCCCGTTGCTGTACAGGGGGGCCAGTGATTGTGGCAAACACTCCGTGTACCGGAAGTAGGTTACGCGTCCAAGCGCCTTGCGCTTCCCCTCCGTTAGATGTTCATCTCACCCAGGGAACCTCCGGATAAGCTGTGTAACTCCCACCATAGTAAGCGTTGCAGTTGTAGTCCGCCCAGATGACACAGGGGGCTAGCATTCCGTTTTTCACTGAAGTGCAAATAATATATATACTATCTAATATCTCTTATATAATCATATATATATATCTCTCTAGACCTCTCTCTTCGCTCTCTATCTGTATTTATCATATCTTCCTATATATATATCTCTATATATATATATAACAATGTGTTCGACCTCCTATCATTTACCACGCCTGGGGCGGGTGGATTTAACCCCCGGGCGAGTAAATATTGGCCCAAGCAGCACACGTGTTTGTTTTTTTAAATTCCCCTGCTCGTGCTGAATTTTCCCTGCTCGTGCTGAATTTTTCCTGCTCGCGCTGAAAAAAAAAATCCCCCTACCTGACAGCTGATTGGCGCTCACTCCCAGGCTTTGTGGACGCGCGGCCAGGCTCTATATGAGCCTTCCCCCAACGAACGCCCATTTTTTCTGTTCGGAGATATGTTGGAGGGTAAGTACTCTAATCCTCCATCCTGCAGCCCCTCTGCAAGCCAAGGTGTCCCCCCCCCGGCATCTCACGCCACTTCCCGCCATGGGTGATGGTAGTGGGGGTGCTCCCCCCTTCTCTCCCCGGTCCTGGTGACACTTCACTTCCCCCGATACCCGTGCCGCAGGTGATGGTATTTGGGGTGCCCCCCCCTTCTCTCCCCGTATCGCTTTCCGCTTCCCCCGATACCCGCGATCCAGGGCGGGAGATGGTAGAGGGGGTGCCCCCCCCCCCTTCTCTCCCCGGTCCCGGAACCACTTTGCTTCCCCCAATACCCACGCCGCGGGTGATGGTAGTGGGGGTGCTCCCCTCCTTCTCTCCCCGGCTACCCGCGCCACTTCCCGCGATATCCGCGCGGGGCTTAGGTGTTTTCCTCCTTAATCCCCGCCCCCAATCCCCGCGCGGGACTGGAGATTGTAGCGGGGGTGTTCCCCCTTTACCTCCTTGGTCTCCGCTTCCCCGCGGTCCTGTGGCTGCCCGCGCAGGGCGGGAGATGGTGCTCGGTCGCGCGGCCTTTCCTCTTCCCCCGTATGGGAGTGTGTGTGTGTGCGCATGGGAGTGTGTGCGAGTGTGAGTATGTGTTCATGCATGCATGGGAGTGTGTGTGTGTGTGTGTTCATGCATGAATGGGAGTGTGTGTGTGTGTGCATGGGAGTGTGTGTGTGTGCGTGCATGGGAGTGTGTGTGTGTGTGCATGGGAGAGTGTGTGTGTGTGTGTGTTACCAGAAGTGTCACATCACCCCAATCACCCCACCACCCAATCACCCCGTCACACACATCAATCACCCC
>WSYH01008179.1:0-29323 GCA_036426205.1 Ascaphus truei
TGTAATTAGCCATGTTATTGTCACATGTTGACAACAATGAATAGTCGTGTGCATATGCATGCATTTCTGTAATGAGGATAGTTGCTATAGAATGAGTTTACAAGGTGTCCCAATGATGAATTACTATACATGTGTGTATAAGTTAGGTTGAAGTGCTTGTAATGCTACGGTTACAATGTAAACATGCACTGTGATTGAGCGTCCAATAAGTGACGTCATGAAAATAGGGAGGACCCAAAACTAGATCTAAACATGAGAAGACAGATGTACATGAACGTTTAAAGATGCGTCACACATTACAAGCATTGTGTAATGTAAAGGAACATGAATATACGGTGTATGTGTGACATGTGTGACATGTGTAACATCATGTAAATAATTGTCGCTCATTTCAGTAAAATGTGTGATATGATGTGAGGTTCTCCTTTAAGAGTTGAGTATAGTATTTTCCCTTGACACATCATCACATGATGAGTAATGTGACACGCAAATGCTGAAAACATGTAAAAGTACAATGTTATGCAAATAATACACGTCAGCTGTGACACAATGGAGGGAATGCCCCCCACACTGTAATGCAAATGACGTTTGTATTGTGAGCAATGAAACGTAAACAGTACTATACTGTTATACGTCCCTGCTCCATAGACTCCATTGATGTACAGAAGATTTTTTTTTTCTAAGTGCCGTTCCGGCAGACTTAGCGATCGTTCTCCCCTCCAAACTGCCAACTTTAGTTGGCGGGAGAAATTGGCCATAACATCTCAATTTCGTAGTGCCGATCAGCCCCGATAAGCTGATTTTTTTTCTTGAATCCAGCCGATTTAAAAAAGTGGCGATCAGTGGCGAAAACAGGCTTATCGGCAGCCGACTGGCCATAACAAAATTATCGGCTCCGAAACCTGCCGAAATCAAGCACTTGTCGGCGCTTACTGAATCTCAAACCCAATTTTGGCTATAAAATGCCGAAAAATACCTTATCAACGCTTACTGCATGAGGCCCATAGCCTTTCAAAACATTATGCACTATGTCACAATAGTGATCCCTCAACCCTCCTATTTAAAGGCATTAAGCATATACCAAAAAATAGGAGAGGGGGGGATAGGGTTAAGGAACTATCTAGGCAGGAAACCTTCTGGATACACAAATTAAACACCTTGTATCCAGGGGGTTTAAATGAAGATATAGATATCTGGTCTCTGTACTGATCTTTTAATCACAATTAACTCTTCTTAACTCTTTCCAGTATTTTAAACGGAATTATATATATTTGCGGTTCTATGTCCTTTTATAAAATATTTTTATTGTAACTTCAAATCAGTTTTAAGATTTTTTAGTCTGCTGCTTTTTAGATATAGTCTGCTCTGAACAATTTTCAAGCTTCTTTTATATAACATAATTCTCCATTAGTCATCCAGGTCCATAGGGCAACTGATACAACCTGTTATTGTGCTTTTTGCCATGTTTTAACACTTTTCTCTTTGTTTTAGTATCATCAATCGCGTCCTGGTAATCATTGTTGTTGTTAATAAAGTTTATTGAGGTTTTTTTCATATGTTTATGACTACCAGTGACGCTTGCCTTTCGGGACTTTAACTCCGCCCCTGCCGCTCTCCTATTGGATAAGAGAGTAGACGGTTCAGCCAATGAGGCACGATCGCGGGGTATTTAGGATTTACCTGAAACCACTCGATTTTTTCCCTGATGAAGAAACCTGTTGGTTTCGAAAAGCGTAGGACATTCTGGACAAGTACTCTACCTTTCTACTAGCACCCTACTGCGCGAGCTGTCTGAGTTTGAACGGGGCCGAAATCGGCGACTCCCCTTGGTGACGTCATCAACCAGGAAGTGTTCCACACGGAGGAGAGTGCCAGCGCCCAGCTGATGCTCAGTTTCGCTTTGCAAAAGCACTGCATGGGCCAACAGCTCCCGTTCTACTCGTGCTCTGGGGAGCAAGGACCAGTAGAGGTTGTGCATCTACCCCACTAGGACCCTGCACCAGAGATATCAGCGTTTCTACCCCTGTGAGGACACCTATTCCGGTCTCCAGAGGCGTTGGGTAACATATCCCGAAACTGCTTGTTGTTACTGCATTTGATGTACGCACATTACTCACCCATTTATTGTTTATGTGAATATAATTTTTAATGCACTATGAGCGTTGTGCGCTGTGTCTTTTTTGTATTTATCTGTTAGCTCCAGGGGGTCCCTGAGCCCCCCCTCCATCGCAGCTGCAGACGCTCTGTTCAAGGTCACGTAATTTAATTTACCCTATTGTCACAATTAATCACGTCACGTTTATAATAGTTGCGCACTTTAATTCTCTTTTTTCACCTTACTCATTGCTCTGTTTGGTGCTGCACTTACACCTGTTGGTTTTACACCTTTTATTGTGTGTTTAACACCCTTTTTTAATTATGCTGTGGAGCCTGGTAGAACGCAGGAAAAAGCGTGATGAAAACTTTGATTCACTTTTCTGTGAGGAACACATTGTAGTCCCTAACGAAGGAAATATTAAGGGGTCCATTGAAAAGAATTTTAAAGTTTTAGAGCAATTACTCCTTACCGAAGGAAAAATCCACCTTGAAAAAAGAACTATTCAGAAATATGTGGAGTGTGATAGGGTCCCTAGGGGCCTGCGCTTTCGTAAATCACCCACCTTCGGTAAGGAGAATGAGCATTTTTTAAAAGAGTGGAATAGGATCTTGGATGACTGCTCCATATCACTAATGAAGCTTATTATTTATGAGAGAACAAAAATGTTGAAATTAATGGATAAAGAGATTTCTGATGTAATAAAAGTACTTGAGCCCCTAGTAATCGAATATGATTGCTCGGAGCTCGAGCACGACCTCCGCATGAAACTTGAACATGCGGAGGAAGAAACTATGAAAAAGAAACATGAAAAAAATTTCAGAGACAAAGCCGACTATGACAATAACAGACAAAGGAACTGGGCTAAGGACCCAGAAAGAAGTAGGTCTGTAAAAACAAACCAGAAAGGAGGGGGGAAAAGAGAGTCCTCCCAATCCCAAACTAGAACTAATGAGCAGCATAGAAATTTTACATCTTTCCCTAACCAAAGAGGTTGGGAAAATTGGAATGAGAGGGGTAGGGATACCCAAGGTTATGAGGATAGAAGGGGTTTCACCCCAAACAATGGGTACCCCGTCAACATAGACAAGAGGGTCATTTCAGAAACCCCAATTATAAAGGTAAAAACTACATTCCAAATTTTAAATATGGGCAAAGAGAATACGGTAAATATGAGTCAAATTTTAACCAGAGAGTTTTTAAACCGAGTCCCAGACAGAGATCACCGGCCCAACCCTCACCCTCGGGTTTTTTAGACTCCGTCAAGAACAGACATATAGATCCCCTAAGAAAGGGGGAGAGTCTGGGTGGAGTACAAAAACCAGAGATAAAAGAAAGAAGGAAAAGGGTCCTGTCAGGCGAGGAACAAGAGGGGGGGCCAGACTTAAAGAAAAGAGATTGCGAAACGACTTAAGAACTATACCCTATAAGGGGATTTTTAATCTGTCTACTGTCATTCTGACAGATGATCAAAAAAAGGTTTTAGACAGAGGTCTCACTTTCTCCCGGTCTTGTGGCCCAAGTGGTTTTCAGCTATATTCAGACCTTCAGAAGTTTGTACGGAATCTTACTCTGAAGAGACATTTTATTAAATCTGATATAGAAAACACCCCACAAACAGCAGAAGTTGAAATCAGTACTGCTGACCCTACTCAGACAGAGACCGGAGAAGATGAATTAACCTGCACACATACCCACTTTAGAGGGAAGTCTAAATTTTACCCAGCACACTCCAAAGGCCACCACATAGATACGTTTTTTAACATGGTCAACAAAGATTTTAACCTTTTAATTAACGACGCTAAAAATAGTGATTTTAGACATAATTTAAACAAAAATGAAGCACTAGCTCTTAAACTCCTCAAAGAAAACAAAAACCTGATTATTAGGCAAGCTGATAAGGGGGGAGGTGTTGTGTTACAAGATAGGAAGGATTACGAGGGGGAAGCCCTCAGACTCCTAAACGACACCACCTCCTATAAAAGGCTGATGAGAGACCCCACAGGGGAATTTTTAGTTCTTTTAAAAAAACTCCTAGATGAAGCCCTAACACCATTATTAATTAACACATCAACCGCGCGTCAGCCGTGTAATGCGCCTGGCTGGGAAGGCAAAAGGAGCCCGGCATGCTCCGGGTGAACAGAGTGGCATTCCAGGAACATGCCAGGTACATGCCAGTGATTACTAAGAATAAATGCTGCCGCAGCAGTATGTGCGTACTGTATTATGGCATTGTGTGATGTATAGTACTACTGTACATGGCTGGTGCTGCTTTCTCTGGAAAGAAAAAAATTGAGCAGTTAGTAGGCAGTTACTGTAGTACTGTCAAACTAGTCTATACTGGAACTACTGTATACTCTGACTACTGTTAAATACTATGTACAGTACTGTAACCTGATGGCTGGTGCTGCTCTCTCTGTAAAGAAAAAACTGTAACTACTGTATACTCTGACTATTGGGAAAGAAAAAATCTGTGCCATACTTACCTGTACCATACTGTACTTACAGTACAATACTACAGCACAGTACTACTTTCCTGATGCTTGCCCATTACGCGCGATCACAATGGGCAACACAGTGGCAATATGATCTATATATTTATTGCAGCATTCCACGGTGAGTACATCGTTCCAAAAACTCATTATGCCTTTCGCCAACTCGTCCTTTTTGGAGGGTTTCGCCACTTTCCGGATATGGTCCTTCAGCTGATGCCAGACCATTTCGATCGGATTGAAGTCCGGCGATCTGTCATTGGAAAAAAAGGACAATTAGTTTAAGAGATACAGTACAGTACACAGTAAAAACAGTGGGAAAAAAATGAGACACGGTTACCGCACTTACTCCGCTGGCATCTTCACCCAGTTGATACCGCGCTCAAGGATATGCGCTGTTGATGCGGTGTGCTTTGGATCGTTGTCCTGGTAGAAGCGGTGACCATTCGGGAACTCGCGTGTGATGTAGTGCACTATCTCAAGGACAATGTTGTCTTGGAAGAAAGCTTTATTCATGATTCATATAGCAAGAAAAGAAAAGTGCTCAAAAAACTGCACAATAGTACAGTACAGTGCATACAGTAAGGCTACACTAGTAAAGTACAGTGCATAAGGCTACATTATATTTCATATATTTTACCTTCAAAGATGACAATGTAACCTGGTCCACGCTTAGAGATGGCACCCCACACATGCAGCTTCACGGGGTGTTTTGGCCGTGGCTTCAAAGATATGCGGCCTTTTTTGTGGAATACAAAGCTTGCAAATCTCTCCAGCGACACAGTAGACTCATCAGTGACGATGCAATCCTGAAAAGTTTCCCCACTGTCGATCCATGCCTGGGCCTGGACCACTCTTTTGATTTTGTTTGCGTCCCTTATCATGGGGTACGCTCTGTAATGACAAGGAATAAATAATTTTAACGGTACAGTACAGTTTCCTAAACAACATTTTTACCTCCTGTACTGTCCAGTACTAACCTCACACTGCTGCGAGTAGAAAGAAATACAGTACAAACACAAGACTGTATATTCGATGTTTAGTCGATGTGCATTCAATGTGCAGTGAATCCACAAAATGGATGGTGTATTTATACGGTAATGACTCACATTAGAGTACGCCCACTTTCAACACCTGTACCTTGCCGCCATGCATTAAAGGTTACACACTTTGCATAGCCCACCACTCGATGATCTTTATCTGAACTTGCCCTTGTCAAGATACTGCATTGTGCCACCAGCTTTGATAGAGCAACCCCGATTCTACGGACGCATGAACTCTCTCTTTCTCTCTCTCTCTCTCTCTCTCTCTCTCTCTCTCTCTCTCTCATATTTATATATGCACCTTAACCCTGGCTGTGAGTGGGGAAGTATCCATACCGGTTAAATTCGCCTGTTCCGAGGTGAGCATCAGATTGAAGAAACTACAAAATAAATAAAAATTACCAAAAAAATCAACTTTATACATTTGACGCCAGTCCTCATAGGGCCAATTAAAATCTTAACTTCATGGATCCTTTCTATCTCTCTCTCTCTTTCTCTCTCTTTCTCTCTCTTTCTCTCTCTTTCTCTCTCTCGTCCTTCTAGCACCTTGGTGACCTGAAGACTTCGAAGGGTGACCCCATTCAAGGACCTTCTTCTGGTGAGGTAATTCGTCCATCAGGAACTACGAGACCCGCTGGACTTTATTATCCTATTTGACACTCCCCAAGAGTCTACAAAACACTTGGTATTATTTAATACATGTTTTAAGCCCCATTATTTTAACTACGTTTTTGAATAAATATGTTTTAACTCATTCACCATCTCACATAGGAATAGAATGCTATATAGGGTTTCTGTGTGTCTTCAGTATTACTCTTAATTTGCCCCTCAAAGCACCATTCCCTTCATCACAAGCTGCAGCGGGGGTATCTAACTAGTATACAATCGGATTAATCCCTGGCTCAACATCCTTCCTATGTTTACTTATTTGGTATATCCCTGTATACCTTTCCTTTCTAAAAAGAAGTCCAACCTTTTTTTGAACAAATCTATGGTATCTGCCAAAGCAGTCTCCATGGGTAATGAATTCCACATTTTAAGTGCCCTAACTGTAAAGAACCCCTTCCTATGTTGCTGATGAAATCTCCTTTCTTCCAACCTTAAGGGATGACCCTGAGTCCTTTGTACTGCCCATGGGATGAATAGTTCTTTTAAAAGCTCCTTGTATTGTCCCCGAATATATTTGTATATAGTTACCCGCATACTGGAGCACATGGGCAACATTAGACGTCATATCTTAAACCATAGTGTTTCAAAACATTTGGCGATTCATCATGAAGGGAAACCTGATGGCATGATCTATAGCGCTATCGAATCTGTACCACAGAATTGGAGAGGAGGAGATAGGGTGAAACTACGGTCACAACGCGAGACGTATTGGATATACCAATTACACACATTAACACCAAGAGGTCTAAACATTGACATTGACTTAAGGGCTATCATTCTTTTAATTGCATATCTTTTAATTGAATGTCTAACAGTTATCTTCTTGTGTTCCATTTTTAATATTTATACTCTTTTCGAGAACATATATACTCTACATGTATCTCTTAGTTATAACTTTTATATGTTATTCACACTTATATCTCTTTCAGATATTTTATGCTTGATAAGACATATCCAGTATCCCAAACTGGAGTCCAGTAGAGCCATTATTACATGTGCGTAACGATAATGTCTGCACTTACATTTGCTATACTGCATTTGATCGTATTTGGCCACTAGATGCCTCCCTATAGTCAGTCATACTGTACACTTGCTGCCCGCAATAAATTTTATGTCATGCTGAGTTATTCTACCCATTTAATTTAATGCCACTATAGAAGAATTTATTTTTAAAAATGTCTTATATGTTCTTATGCAAGACATCTAGCCCCCTCAAGGAGAAGAATCAGCCACTGCCCCTTGAACTCATATGACGCTATGGAACTTGGACGACATGAAAATGACTAATCAAACATTTGCCAGCAGAATGATCCAATCAGCAGCTCCCAAAGCATACATGTATCCACCCCCAGCCCTCCACGTTCACAGCCTGAGGACGCACGTTTTCTGTGCGAAACGTGTAGCCTGCTGATCGTGGAGCTTTTTGGACACTCTAGGACTCCGTACTCCCACACCTCTACAGTTTCCTCTCTGTTGCCGGACGCGGTATCAAGCTTCACTGTGAGGAGAAATGAGGAGCCGAGAACCCGCAAGGTCACTCGCCATGTGAGTGGTTATTTTAGCTTTTATTGTTTGATTCAAATAAAGTGTATTATTTTTAACCCCTACTCTCCTGGATGTCTTTGTGGGACTGCGCTTGCCACGAGTGCTAAGGCCCCGGACATGTTTGGCGCTTGCTTGCGGAAGCGTGCTGCCGCGCACTCCCGCTCAGCACTGAGCCCCTACAGCCGCAATTAGAACGGCTTTAGTAGGGGCTCACCTGCGCTTCCGCGCGCTTGCGGAAGAGCAGGTCTTAGGGGAATTTTAAATTCCTCCGCTTGCCGGCGAGACAGGCCGGTCACGTGAGCGGTTCGCCCAATGAGGGCGAACCAGCTCCGTGACGTCACTGGCCCGCCCCCGGCCAGTGACGTGCACGCCCCCGGCCGCTTTCCCTGCACCTCAGCACGCCAGCAGGGACCATGGACTCGGCCTAAGACGCCCTGTGGAGAGACAGACCCAGAAGACACAGAAGGGAAAAGATACCTCCTATGGGTACTGACTCACATGGCCGTGTGAGTAACTATTTATTTCATTATATTCTACACCACCATCCTTCTGTCTGCACGATCACTGGGGCAGTTACCGAAATCTGCAAGGAGATTTTAAAGACACTTCTACATGTGGAGACTCACACATGGCCGTGTGAGTCGGATATTTATTTATATTTATTTATACACCATCATCTCTTTCACTATATAGTGTGTATTGGATACCATTACAGGTTTAAGACACCCCATAAATGTCGGTCACGCAAAGGGTTAAACAGCATTTGTGTTCACCCCCACCACTCCCACCTGTGCATGGTTAATTGCATGCTTGTCATTCATTTCTCAATACAGTGATTCTACTGACAACTGTTTTGTATATTCTTCAGTTTATGGTTTGCGCTCCCCACACCTGTTGCTAGGATATACCTCCTGAAGAAGCGTCATATGACGTGAAATGTGTAGAGGTGACGCCATCACGCAGTGGGTAGTGGACGTGACGACGAAAGCCCAGCCAGCTGCGGATTCTCACCAGTCTTGCACGGGGTGTGTTCCTTTTCATATGTAAGCAGGAACATCTCTTTCTTTACCCTGTACTTTTCCATCTATAGTTCTGAGGGGGATGTGATTTGGGAATACTCCTTTAGTGCATAGACTGTTTGGGTCTTAGATCTATTAGGATCTTTTTATTATATCATGTAATATATTTCTGTGATTTTTATGTAATATTGAGTCAATTTATAAAGTTTTTCAATTTTGACTGATGGTTTTTCCTTTTTTGCGCTTCCTTTTTGTGTATATACTCTCACATACACTCGGGCGAAATTGGAGCAGGGGGAGGGCATCGGAGCTGGGGAAATCGGGGCATGGGGGAAATCGGAGTGGGGAGAACTCGGAGCGCGGGGGGAAATTGGAGCAGGGAGGCATGGAGCAGTATTTACCACTTGCTCCATGTAGGAAGAGGCGGGCCTCGCTTTGCCAGTTTGTATAGAGCTTGGTGCGGTCCAACCAAAAAAATCCAGGCAGCGTGCCAGCACGGGCCAGCCAGGAGAGGTTGGAGGTTATTTTTTCCTTTGCAGATGTAATGCGTAGCTCACCACAAATGAAGCGCGACTGCGGTGCTGAGGTAGGGAATTGGTTAACGCTGACCCACAGCCACGCGGGTGCGCCTAGGATGTAGAGTAATTGTTCAAGTCAGGTCAGGGTTATAGATTGAAGAATATTATTAGTACTTGCCAAGTCTGGATTGGAGAGATGCGGATCGTCAGAGTGCGTAGCCAAGTTCGGGATTGGAGAGTAGCGGACCGTCGGGATACGCAGCCAGGTTCAGGATAGGAGAGTATCGGATCATTGGAGTATTTAGTAAAGGTCAGGACTGGAGACAGAAGAATGGTCGTTCGTAGCCGGATCAGGAGAGGAGAGGTGCAGAATCCAAGAGACAAGCAGGGTCAGGCAACAAGAGGTTAATCAGCAAGGTAAGGCAAGGCAAGGTCATTGGAACTAGAATGCAGCAAGGCACAGCGTCACACTAGACTATGCTCATCAAAGACTGGATGCAGCAGGAAGGTATATAAAGGAGAATCCAGCCAGGGCGGAATCAGGAAGAGGACCTCAATAGGCTGCTGGTGCACAGAGGCGTGCCCTAGGATGCAGCCTAATCAGAGATGGGGGCGGAACCACTGGCGCGTTGACTCACGCGTGTCATATAGGTCTGAGGGCGGAGCCTGCGTCGCGCGTCACTCCCACGCTGGTCCTGGACATCCCTAGAGCAAATGGGGATGGGGCTGATCACATGCTGACCTGCACGCGTTACGGAGGTCAGGGGGCGGTGCTCAAGGCACATCACACCCACGCTGGTCCTGTCCATCACCAGAGTGGGGGTGGGGCTTGGAAGGCGCATCATTGGGGAGGCTGGACGAACACACCCATTGTGCATCAGAGCAGGGGGCGGAGACAGAATTTGCAGATGGGGAATCAGACCACGCAAGATACACGCGTAGTGGGACCACGAGACCGCACATTCTGAGTGTCGGTCACAGAAGATTTGTTGCGGTGAGGAGACGTCTGCGACAGCAGGATGGTGAATCCTCACAGTAACCCCCCCCCCCGTCCTTTAGAAGTGACCTCCAGGCAACTCCACGATGGTTTCTCAGGGAATTTGCCATGAAACATGCGAACCAGCTTGACTTTGTGGACAGGATGACACGGAATCCAGGATCTCTCCTCCAGGCCGAAATCTCTCCAATGCACCAGATAGTGCAGCGATCCCCTAGAGATCTAAGGAGGCTAGGCACTAAGCAGTGAGATTTTGCTCTGGCGTGAATTTTTTTTTCACGTCCGTTAAAAAGTGAAGCCAGAGGCGCGATTAACTAAGGTGTTCAGTGCATTCGGGTTTGGCTGTGCTCAAATCTGCCAGATCATGCGTGCTTTTCCCCCCCCCCTGCAATCGCGCTTAAAGCCTCCTGTAACATTTGCATGGCGATTCTGCATCTCCATGCACGGCTGTTACAGGCGATCGTGCATTAAGAATATACATTTTAATAATAGTGTACATGAGCAAGGGGTTTCCTGAGCTGAACCGCATTGGTTTCAGGTCCGGGGACCCCCTACTTCATGAGATACAGGCCCCATTATGGGGTGCCGGTATCCCCTGCACTTTTAAAGCTTTCGCGTCACATGACCAGGACATTTAAATTCTGCAGGGGCTACCGGCACTCCATAACGGGGCCTGTATCTCCTGAAGTAGGGTGTCCCTGAGGCTGAAACCAATGCGGTTCAGCTCTGGAGACCCTTCATCCTCATCCTGCCCATGTCCCCTCAGGTGCTACAAAACACACAAAACAATAAAAAGAGTACATGTAATGTCCCCTAACCCCTTAATCACCTTAGCGGTCATTAAGCGCTATAGTCATTATGGGGTTAACCCACCACTCAGGAGGCCTAACCACCCTCACCCACTACCCACCCTGGCTTGGGGACAATACCTCCTTCCCCCACCCCCACCCCCGCTAACCACAATAAACATCACTATATTTAATAAACAATACATAACCCATCCCCTGAAGGCGGGAGAGCAAGGCGATACGCATCCAGATTGAACCTTTCGGAGATAGCGAAGGGTGCAAGAAATCTGGGTGCGAACTTCATAGAGGGGACTTTCAGCCTGATGTTCCTGGATGACAACCAGACCTTGTCGCCAGGTTTAAGGTCCAGAGCAGTTCTGCGGTTGCGGTGGCGATCTGCCTGATTCTTTTGCCTGTTGACTGCTTGCCTGATGTTGACCTTTATCTTTTTCCACGAGTCTTGTAAAGTTTTTATTCTGTCATCAGCCGCTGAGACCCCTGAGGAAGGTAGAACAAGAGGAAGAGTGGATGGGTTGAATCCGTAATTTACGAAGAACGGATACTCCAGGGTTGAACTGCTTTGCACGTTGTTTTGGGCGAATTCTGCCCAGGGTAAGAGTTCAGCCCAGTCATCTTGGGAGTCTGACGTAAAGCAACATAGATACTGCTCAAGGGACTGATTGGTCCTCTCTGTTTGACCATTAGTCTCTGGGTGGTATCCCGATGAGAAATGGAGGGCGATATCTACTGTAGCTGGAGACAAAATGAGCACCAGAAACAAGAAATAAATTGCGAGCCTCTATCTGAAACAATTACCAAGGGTACTCCATGTAACCGAAGATCTACCTGATGAAGATGTCAGCTAGTCTGGGAGAATTGGGCAGACCCTTGAGGGGTATGAAATGGGCATGCTTCGAGAATCGGTCCACTACTACAAGAATCGTGTCCATACCCTTGGAACTAGGCAAATCCACAATGAAATCCATGAACAAATGTGTCCATGACTGATCCGAAACAGGTAGAGGTTGAAGAAGACCTGAAGTAGGTATCCTTGGCGTTTTAGTCCTGGCACACGTAGGGCACGCAGCTACAATTTTTTTTATGCCCTTTTGCATTCCTGGCCACCAAAAGGTGCAAGATATGATGAGGTCCACGGTCCTCTTGGACTGGGATGGCCTGCAGATTTGGACGAATGCTTCCATTCGAGGATCTTCTTATGGTGCAGGGACAAAGTGAAGAGACGGTCCTGTGGAGGCGAGATGCCAGGGGGAATGTGACTTTGTTGACAACAATGTTTTTGAGCGCTCCAAATGATGTGGCCGAGAGAATACATTAGGGCGGTAAAAAGGAGTTTTTGCTGATCCTCAGTCTTGTTTTCCAGGGAGAATGGTCGAGATAGGGTATCAGCTTTGATATTCTTGGATCTGGGAAGATAGGAAAATATTAAATTAAATCTAGAGAAAAACAGTGACCATCTGTCACGAACGTGCTCGCCACAAACCGGGATCGGACCGCGTGGCTGAGGTGGAGTTACATAGTCACTGACCTTAGATCGTGTAGCCTGATCCAGAGTGCGGATTTCATAGTCAAACGAAGCTGGGTCAGGTTTGGAGAAGGCAGAGTAGTCGAAATTCAGGCAGGGTTTCGGCAATGGGAAATCAGGTGAGCTCTGCTTCAGCACAGGAGCAACAGCGCCGCGGGAGTGACCTCTGAGCAAGGAGTGGGAATGGCCCATGGTACCAGTCGCAGCAAAGGGAGATGGCAGACCAGAAACAGGAACCAGGTATAGACCTCTGCTGAAAGGAGAATAGCAGCAGGTCTCAGGAAACAGTGGAATGGGAATCATGAACAGGAACCAGGAACAGGACAAGCCAGGGGCTTGTGGCAGAACACAGTCACACCCAGGGTTGCATTATGCTCGGCAGTGAAGCAGTATGGGAGAGCAGTATATAAAGGGCGACGGGCCAATAACAGGAGGGAGGTGTGTGAGAATCCTCCAATGACAGAGCACAGGACTAAAGCTGCAGTGAAAGGTAGCACAGGTGCTATTGCTTGCAAGAGGAAGTATTAGGTGAACTGCAGAGATCTGCAAGGCTACAAGCAAGGCCAGAAACGAATTCCTTACAGTACACCCCCCCCCCCTTTCAGGTTAGACCTCCGGGCAAACAGGGTCATTCATAGATTTAGATTTGGGGGACATGGAGTTGTTCCTAAACCTCCTTAGGCGGGAGGTGGCTTTGAAAGCCCGCAGTTTGTTGGCATTCCTTACAGTACCCCCCCCCCCCTCTGGGTGAGAACCCTGGGTGGACAGGGCCACTCATAGGTCTGGGAGACCTAGAGTTGTTCATAATCCAGATGTACATTGGCGAGTCCCACAAAGGAGAGCGTTGGCACTGCGGTTCTCGGTACATGGGAAGCGGGACCATGGGACTTGGAAATCCAAAGCTGTGAAAGGACAGGAGACTGCAGAACACAGACATCAGAAGGACAGCAGCCAGGTGTCCGGTGCATAGTAATAGTCCAAGAGTACGGGACACAAAACACTGATTGTTGGACATGAATGGCAGAGAAGCCTTCAGGACAGGAAATAACTTTGCTGGAAGCAGCACATAGGAACTTGCGAGAGTCTTTAGCTTCCAAGGATTTCCGAATGGTGATTAGCGCAGGTATTTTGTGGGAAGGTTCACTGCAAGAAATTGAAGCAGTACTTTTGATACGAATCAGGCTTGTTATCCCAAGCAATTTGAAAGAGCCGATAGCAGTGTTTATGTAATTCTTGGCCGTGGTACTGGCAGACAAAGAGAGGTCCGCCTCCATTGGCCTCTGACATTTAGGGAGTATTAAATCCGAAGTTATGGCCTTGGCGAAGGACGTAGTATGCATCACAGGGACAGCATGTCCATACCCATGGTGGACCCACTGAAATCAGGGGCTGTAACTCGGGAAGCAGGGGGTCTCTGAGGCAGAAATCAATGCAGTTCAGCTCAGGGGACCCCCTGCTCCTGCACACTATTATTAAAATTTACATTAATGCAGCTTCATTACCTTAGCTAATGAAGCTTATTATTTACGAGAGAACAAAAACATTGAAAATAATGGATAAAGAGATCTCAGATGTGATCAAAGTGCTTGAGCCCCTAGTAGTCGAATATGATTGCTCGGAGCTCGAACACAACCTCCGCATGAAACTTGAACATGTGGAGGAAGAAACCTTGAAAAAGAAACATGAAAAAAATTTCAGAGACAAAGCCGACTATGATAATAACAGACAAAGGAACTGGGCTAAAGATCCAGAAAGAAGTAGGTCTGTAAAAACAAATCAAAAAGTAGGGGGGACAAGAGACTCCTCCCAATCCCAAACTAGAACTAATGAGCAGCATAGAAATTTTATACCTTTCCCTAACCAAAGAGGTTGGGAAAATTGGAATGAGAGGGGCAGGGATATCCAAGCTTATGAGGACAGAAGGGGTTTTACCCCAAATAATGGGTACCCGCACCACCCTAGACAAGAGGGTCACTTTAGAAACCCCAATTATAAAGGGAGAAACTACATTCCAAATTTTAAATACGGGCAAAGTGAATATGGCAAATATGAGTCGAATTTTAATCAGCGAGTTTTTAAACCAAGCCCCAGACAGAGATCACCAGCCCAACCCTCACCCTCGGGTTTTTTAGACTCAGTCAAAAACAGACATATAGATCCCCTAAGAAAGGGAGAGGGTCTGGGTGCGGTACAAAAACCGGAGATAAAAGAAAGAAGGAAAAGGGTCCTGTCAGGCGAGGAACAAGAGGGGGGGCCAGACTTAAAGAAAAGAGACTGCGAGACGCTTTAAAAACTATACCTTATAAGGGGATCTTTAATCTGTCTACTGTCATCCTGACAGATGATCAGAAGAAGGTTTTAGATAGAGGTCTTACTTTCTCCCGGTCCTGTGGCCCAAGTGGTTTTCAGCTATACTCAGACCTTCAGAAGTTTGTTCGGAATCTTACTCTGAAGAGACATTTTATTAAATCTGATATAGAAAATACCTCACAAACAGCAGAAATTGATATCAGTATTGCTGACCCCACTCAGACAGAGACCGGAGATGATGAATTAACCTGCACACATACCCACTTTAGAGGGAAGTCCAAATTTTACCCAGCACACTCTAAAGGCCACCACATAGATACGTTTTTTAACATGGTCAACAAAGATTTTAACCTTTTAACAAGTAATATTAAAAATAGTGATATTAGACATAATTTAAACAAAAACGAAGCACTGGCTCTAAAACTCCTAAAAGAAAACAAAAACCTGATTATTAGGCAAGCTGATGAGGGGGGAGGTGTTGTGCTACAAGACATTAAGGATTATGAGGGGGAAGCCCTCAGACTCCTAAACGACACCACCTCCTATAAAAGGCTGAAGAGGGACCCCACAGGGGAATTTTTGGTTCTTTTAAAAAATCTCCTAGATGAAGCCCTAACCTAACTAACAATGTCATAGAAAAAAGAGAATATGATTTTTTGTACTGTAGTTGCCCAAAAATTGCTATTTTTTATCACCTCCCTAAAACACATAAAAATATAACGAACCCGCCGGGCAGACCGATTATTTCGGGAATAGATAGCCTAACATCTAACCTATCCCAATATGTGGACTTTTTCCTCCAACCTTTTGTGGCAAAACTTCCCTCATATTTGAGAGATTCAACATCAGTGTTGAATCTGATGGAAGGTTTTGTATGGAAAGAATCCTACCGGTGGCTCACCTGCGATGTGCAGGCCTTATATACCAACATCCCACACGCAGAAGGTTTAAATGCAGTTCAGTCTTTTCTATTGAATGACGCCACCTTGCATCCACTCAACAGTCAATTTGTTTTGAATTCAATTGACTATATCTTGAAACATAATTATTTTATGTTCCTTGATGATTTTTTCCTACAGGTTTGCGGAACTGCGATGGGCACGAGATTCGCCCCCAGTTTCGCAAACCTGTATATGGGAAGTTGGGAGGAGGACTACATCTATAATAAAAATAACAACCCCTTTAAAGCGAATATCATCGTGTGGCGCCGGTTCATAGATGATATTCTATGCATCTGGGACGGCGACCAGTGTTCAATTGATCAATTTCTACAGTACATTAACAGTAATGATAGGAATCTGACTTTTACACATGTACAGCATGAAACGGAAGTACACTTCCTGGATCTCAATCTCATGGTGTCACCTGAGGGGAATGTGGTAACGAAAACCCACTTTAAGGAGGTTGATTCAAACAACCTCCTTATGGCCACAAGCAACCACAAAAAAACGTGGATATCAAATATCCCCAGTGGCCAATACTACAGATTGAAGAAAAACTGTAGTACAGAAATAGACTTTGAGGAACAGGCTAAAAAACTAACATCAAGATTTTTAGAGAGGGGTTATCATCTAGAGAAACTAAATGGGGATTTGGAAAAAATAAGAAAGATAGAGAGAAAAACCATGTTATTAACCAAAGATAAAAAAAGTAAAAGCCCTCAGGATAATGAGGGTAAGTGCAACGTCTCTTTTATCACTAATTTTAATTCCATGACTGGGCGAATTGAGAAAATAATAAAAAAACATTGGCCAATTCTCTCAAATGACTTGCTGCTGGGTACTCACCTCCCGAAATTCCCAAAATTTATCTACAGAAAAGTCAAAAATTTAAAAAATATATTATCCCCAAGCGATATTAAATCAAAAGAACATCTTAGTGGGGATAGGCATTGGTTAAGCACTAAACCAATTGGGAATTTCAAGTGTGGTAAGTGTTCAGTTTGCAAATATTTGCACCCTGACAAGAAAACTTTTAGTGGTCCAAATGGAGAATCATTTGATATTAAAGATTTTATATTTTGTAACACTGACCATGTAGTTTATTTATTAGAGTGTCCGTGTGGCCTTTTTTATGTGGGCCGCACCAAACGTGCTTTAAAAGTACGCATTCTAGAACATCTGCGCAACATTAAAATAGGGTTCATGAAACATAGCCTTTCAAAACATTATGCACTATGTCACAATAGTGATCCCTCATCCCTACTATTTAAAGGTATTAAGCACATACCAAAAAATAGGAGAGGGGGTGATAGGGTTAAGGAACTATCAAGGCAGGAAACCTTCTGGATACACAAATTAAATACCCTATATCCAGGGGGTTTAAATGAAGATATAGATATCTGGTCTCTGTATTGATCTTTTAATTCTATTTACCTTTTATTACTCATTTTTTATAATGACATTTTAAATTTGTGCCTCTATGTCCTTTTAAAAAATATTTTTATCGTAGATTTATATATTCTATCCAACCAGTTTTAAGACTTTTTACTTTGCTGCCTTTTAAACACCAGTCGGCTCTGAAAAATTTTCAAGGTTCTTTTATCTAATATAATGTATTCTCTATTAGTCATCCAGGTCCATATAGCAATTGATACAACTTTTTATCTTGTTTTTTGTAATGTTTAACACTTTTCTCTTTGTTTTAGTATCATCAATCGCGTTTTGGTAGTCTTTGTTGTTGTTAATAAAGTTTATTGTAGTTTTTTTTCCGTTGCCTATGACTACCAGTGATGCTTGCTTTTCGGGACTTTTACTCCGCCCCTGTCGCTCTCCCATTGGTTAGGAGAGTAGCAGGCTCAGCCAATTAGGTACGATCGCGGGGTATTTAGAAACTACCTGAATCCACTCTATTCTAGTCCCTGATGAAGAAACCTGTTGGTTTCGAAACGCGTAGGACATTTTGGTCAAGAGCTCTACCTTTCTACTAGTACCCTACTGCGCGAGCTGATCGAGTCTGAATGGCGCCGAAATCGGCGATTCCCCGTGGTGACGTCACCAACCCGGAAGTGTTCCACACGGAGGGGAGTGAGAGTACCCAGCTGGTGTTCAGCTCCGCTTTGATCAAGCACTGCATGGGCCAGCAGCTCCCGTTCTACTCGTGCTCTGGGGAGCAAGGACCAACAGAGGTTTTCTATCTACCCTACTAGGATCCTGCACCAGAGAAATTAGCGTTTCTACCCTTGTGAGGACATCTGTTCCGGTCTCCGGAGGCGTTGGGTAACATATCCCGAAACTGCTTGTTATTACTGCATTGATGTACGCACATTACTCACCCATTTAATTGTTTATGTGAATATAATTTTTAATGCACTATGAGCGTTGTGCGCTGTGTCTTTTTTGTATTTAACACAGGAAGTGCTGGATTATCCTTAGAAGCAATAAGGGAAGACTCAGAGAGTACTAAGGGATCAGAGGCAGATAAGCTGATCTCTAAAGGGATAGCCTGAGGGGCAGTAAAAGGGGAGCTAATTGCTGTAAAAGGTTCAAAGGAGACAGACAGAGTCCAGGACAGGGATAGCAACAGTCTGAGACACAGGAGGAATAGCATTGGTGATAGGCGTATCACATACTACTGAGGGGCCAGAGACAGGGTGACCTGATTTGACATCAGGAATTTTAGCAGTCGCACAGGTTAACACCGGGTGTGCTGGAGAATTCTTAAATGCTGTGAGAGAGACTTGAGGGGTTAAAGGAGTGAAAGGGAACTCTGGCTTGGAAACCTGATCCTCCACTGCAGGCAGGGAAGTCTCTGACCTCACTAAGGGAACAGAGGCAGGTACGCTGACCTCTGAAGTGGTAGCTAGAGAAACAGCAACTAGAACCTCAGGGGAGGCAAAATGTGCAATCTCTGCTTTTAACACTAAGGATTGAGAACTAACAAGGATTAACGCAGGCAGTACCTGAGAGTCAGAGAAAAGGGAATCTGACTTTGAAACTGGGGCATAGAAGATGCATCTTCTGATGCTGGGAACATAACTTTGGCGTGGGGATTACAAGAATACACAGAGGGAGACTCAAAGGTTTCATTCACAGGGGTTAAAGCAGGCAGTGCATGAGAGTCAGAGGAAAGGGGTGCTGACTTGGAAACTGGGGCTCTAGTAGGTTCATCTACAGGCTCTAGGGTGGGGACATTGACTTTAGGGTCACTGGAATGCACAAAGGGTGTCTCAAAGGGTTGACAATCAAGGGTTAAAGCAGGAAAAACATCAGAGTCAGAGAAAAGAGAAGTAGAATCAAAACCAGGGTTCGTGGGCAACTTTTCTTTTGGCTCTAGAGGAACAAAATCAGTTTGGTAATTTTCAGGAGAAGGAGGTACTGCTGCGGCACAGTTTATTCGAGCATTTGCCCGTTCTGTGCCGCAGCAGTAGCCTGGCGCGCGCCCGAGTGTGACGGGCGCGCGCCGAAGCAGCGGAAGAGCGCCCTCCGATCGGGGCGCTCTCCCTACCGCTGCCGGGTCCGCCAGGTCCCCCGGAACCCCCTGCCGCTGTCCCGCGATCGCGGGACACCAGGGCTCCCTCGGGGAGCCCCTGGACACGCGTGCAGGGGGCGCACGCTCCCGATGACGCGTGACCGCGCGTCTATGACGCGCGGCACGCCGAGGGGCGGCCACTAGCAAGCCGGGAGATTTCCCGGCTTGCGGTACCGACCACACTTCAATAAATTGTGTCGGTAGTGTACACCCAAGGGTTTAGTAACAGAACTAATAGAGCAGGGGAGCAGTCCAGTAACAGCGTCGCAGGCGAGGATAGGGTCCTCCACTCATATGTACTGGTCCAAATATAGGGACAGTTCATGAAGCGTATTTTGAGCCTGCGCCAGTCCCACAGGATCCACACTTTCCCAGGTCACAGGAGAGCCAGGAGAAGGAACACAGGAGGCCAGGCTCTGTTTCAACTCTCTGAGGTGCTGGCTCTTAATAAGGAGTTATTTACGGAGCTGTCTTTCAGACGGAGTTAAGCCTTTAAACAGGGACTGGTTTTCAGGTGGGGCCAGCATTTCAAACAGGAACTGGGTTTCAGACTGGGACCGGTTAGCAGACAGCAATTCAGACAGGAATAGTCCCACCCTCACCACAGTGCAGTCCGAGTTTGTGGGGCCGAGCATACTGTCACGGATTTGCACACCACAAACCGGGACCGGACCGCGTGGCTGAGGTGGGGTTACATAGTCACCGACCTTAGACCGTGTAGCCTGATCCGGAGTGCGGATTTCATAGTAAAACGAAGCTGGGTCAGGTTTGGAGAAGGCAGAGTAGTCAGAATTCAGGCAGGGTTTCGGCAATGGGAAAATGCATGAGGAGCGGGAACGGCCCATGGTACCGGTCGCAGCAAAGGGAGATGGCAGACCGGAAGGCACACCACAAACCAGTGCTTCAGCACAGAAGTCCAAACAGGCCTTATCAAGTGAGAGAGCTCAGCAGGCCTCAGGGCTACGAAGGCAGACCTCTGCTATGGGGAAAGGCAGCAGGTCTCCGGAACCAGGAATGGGAACCAGATACTGGAACAAGGAACAGACCTCTGCTGAAAGGAGAATAGCAGCAGGTCTCAGGAAACACTGGAACGGGAACAAGGAACAGGAACCAGGAACAGGTAAAGCCAGGGGCTTGTGGCAGAACACAGTCACATCCAGGGTTGGAGGATGCTTGGCAGTGAAGCAGTGTGGGAGAGCAGTATATAAAGGGCGACGGGCCATTAACAGGAGGAGGTGTGTGAGAATCCTCCAATGACAGAGTACAGGACTAAGGCTTGCAGTGAAAGGTAGCACAGGTGCTATTGATTGCAAGAGGGAGTATTAGGTGAACTGCAGAGATCTGCAAGGCTACAAGCAAGGGCAGAAACGGATTCCTTACACCATCTGGCTTGACGGCCTCCCAGATGACGTGCACCTTCAATGTAAAGCATGTACTTATGATCCATGAGGATGGTTATAGGATCTTCGGTACACTCCAGCAGATGTCTCCATTGTTTGAGGGTAAGTTTCATGGCTAAGAGTTCCCGGTTCCCGACATCATAGTTGCATTGGGCCAGAGAATTTTTTTTCGAAAAAAATGCACAAGGATGAAACCTGGACAGGGAATTCTTCCTTTGAAACAGAACAGCGCCTACGCCCACATCAGAGGCGTCGACCTCGAGGATAAAATTAAGTTTGGGGTCAGGATGAATAAGAAATGGGGTGGACACAAAGGCCTTTTTGAGACGGCCGAAAGACTGGAGAGCAGCATCGGGCCAAGAAGCAGGGTCCGCTCCTTTCTTGGTTAATTCCGTAAGTGGAGCCACTAGGGAAGAGAAGTTTTGGATGAACCTACGATAATAGTTTGAGAATCCAAGGAAGTGTTGTACTGCTTTAAGGGTAGTAGGTTGTGGTCAATCCAGGACAGTTTTGACCTTGGCGGGATCCATGGTAGAAAAATGGTAGATGTTTGATGAAAAAGACATTAATCCAGTTTGGCAAAAATTTGTTCTTGCGTAAGCGAAGGAGCACTTGTTTCACGTGAGAGATATGTTCCTGTTTGGATTTAGAGAAAATAAAAATGTTATCAAGATAAATGATTACAAAGGAGTTAAGGAGGTCTCTGAAAACTTCATTTACGAAATCCTGAAACACGGCTGGGGCATTGCACAGACCAAAAGGCATGATCAAGTACTCATAATGTCCATCTCGTGGGTTTAAAAGCAGTCTTCCATTCATCACCCTGACGGATCCCGACAAGATTATAGGCACCTCGTAAATCCAATTTATAAAAGATATTAACTCCTTGTAATCGATCAAACGGTTCAGAATGAGGGGCAAAGGGTAGCGGTTTTTGACGATGATCTTGTCGAGAGACCGGTTGTCTATGCAAGGGCGTAAGGTTCTGTCCTTCTTCTTCACAAAGAAACACTCTGCGCCCGCAGGAGAGGTGGACTTACGTATAAATCCCTTCTGTAATTTCTCTGCAATATATTCCTTCATTGCCTTGTTTCAGGCATAGACAACGGATAGGAAGTCCCTCTAGGAGGTGTGGTACCTGGAAGCAGCTCGATGGGGCAATCGAACAGGCGGTGAGGGGGAAGGATCTCCGATCTGACCTTATCGAAGTTGTCCCGAAACTCAGCGTACTCTTCTGGCAATTGTACCTTTTCCTTCTCCAATGAAACGGTGGTACCCCCAATGCTACTTCCTTCCAGGATGCAGTTCTTATGGCAGAAGGCGCTCCATTGAATGGGTTCCTTATTGATCCAATCCACTCGAGGGTTGTGTATCTGTAGCCAGAGTAACCCAAGGATCACGCTGATGGAAGGCGTGTGGATAACATTAAATTGATCTTTTCCAGGTGTGTGTCTTGTACCTTGAGTTGAAGCACCTCTGTCTCCAAAGAGATAAACGCTGGCTGCAGAGGTCTTCTGTCAATGGCTTCAAGAGCGATGGGCTTCTTTCTGTGCCTGGTCGGAACCAGATGGCGTTCTGCGAAAGCTTGATCTATGAAGTTTCCTCTGGAACCTGAATTGAGGAAAGCAAGCAAAGATACTTGTAAGCCCTCCCCATAGAGAGTATTGGGGACAAGAATGCGTGAAGGGTTGTCAGTAGAAATTGGGGAAAGAAAAAACGTTCCCAATGAAACTCCCCCGGGTCTCATGGGAACTTTGTGTCTCCCGACTTTTGGGGACAAAAATATGCAAAATGTCCAGAAACACTGCAGTAAAGGCATAGACCGGCATTCTTGCATCGTAATTTCTCAGATTTGGAGAGGCTAGTACCTCCTAACTGCATAGGCTTGGACGTATCAAGGAAAGAAACCTCAGCTTGGCTCACCTGACCGGGATTGATCCGGGTTGGGATGGTACGATGATTAGCCTTCTCTGATTGTCTCTCCAGGAGACGATGATCCACCTTAATACAGACAGCAATGAGCTCCTCCAGATTGGTGGGATGGTCGTAGGCTGCCAGCTCACCTTTCAAGGCTTTCGATAATCCTTGCCAAAAGGCCGCGGCCAAAGCCTCATCGTTCCAGTCAGTTTCTGCAGCTATAATTCTAAACTCAAGAACGTATTTGGCGACTGGACGATTGCCTTGAGAAACATGAAAAAGTGCAGAGGAAGCACATACCTTATGACCGGGTGTATCAAACACCTTCCGGAACTGCCGGGCAAAGGCTCCGATATCCTGTGTGAGGACGGATTTTCTCTCCCAGATGGGAGAGGCCCAGGCAAGAGCATCATCTATAAGAAGAGAAACAATATACGCCACCTTGGCGTGGGGCGCAGTGAAGCATGAAGAATTCATTTCAAATTGTATGAAGGATTGAATTTAAAAAAATGGCATGGGTATGAGAAATAGAGCGAAAGTCCTCCTGAAGGGAGAGCATGGTTTTCTCTCTACCCACAATTTTTTCCTCTAAGGTAGTCAGGTAGCATGCGTGTGTGCGCAAAACTCTTTCTACCTCAGCGGGGTCAAAGTTTCTGTGGCTGAGCATACTGTAACGCGTAGCTCATCACAAACGAAGCACGGCCGCGGTGCTGAGGTAGGGAATTAGTTAACACTGACCCGCGGGCGTGCCTAGGATGTAGAGTAGTTGTTCAAGCCAAGTCAGGGTTATAGATTGAAGAATAGTTTAAGTACTTACTTGCCAGGTCTGGATTGGAAAGTTGCAGATCATCGGAGTACATAGCCAAGTTCGGGATTGGAGAGTAGCGGATTGTCGGGGTACATGTTCAGGTTCAGTATAGGAGAGAATCAGATCATTGGAGTACTTAGCCAAGGTCAGGACTGGAGACAGGAGAATGGTCGTTCGTAGCCGGATCAGGAGAGGGAGGTGCAGAATACAAGAGACAAGCAGGGTCAGGCAACAAGAGGTTAATCAGCAAGGCATGGCAACTCAAGGCAAGGCCACAGGAACTAGAATGCAGCAAGGCATGGCATCACACTAGACTATGCTCAGCAAAACTGGATGCAGCAGGAAGGTATATAAAGATGGAGCCTCAAATAGCCAGCCAGGTTTGGACAAGGAAGAGGACCTCAATAGAGAGTAGAGGAATGAGTGGTGCTCAAATATAAATATGTGCACTGCCAGTAGAATAATGTCTTGAAATCACAATGAACAATCTGCACCCATCAGTCAATAAATGTATGCCAAAGAATTAACCTAGTGGTGTCCCTAGGACTCCCACAACAATTGGTTAAAATCCATAAACTCCTTAAGATAATAAGGCAACCCCAATAACAGGACAAAGGTATACTTGAAAGGGCAACTGCCCATTACCTGTCCCTAGGGGTACCTGGAATGAATCCTTGTATAAGGTGCAGGGTTCCGTGCATTGCGTTCAATCACAAATGATGAGGAATCCAGTAACAAGAGAGCAGAAGGAGCATAGCATCAAAAATGGAACAGCAGCAGGAAAAATTAATGAGTTTGGTTAATGATACTGGCGCTAAATTTCTAAAAGTCTGGATATGGTGGCTAGCACAAACAGACATCCCAGGTGTAGATGGTACTTCAATTTTGCTTTGAAAATGTCAGAAACGCATTCTCCGCTGACCTACAGGAGCTGGGACTAAGGGCTATTGAGTCTTAGGAGAGAGATGTAGGACCGGGTTGCAGAGCCACCGGCCACGCGGGAGGAACGGCCTGGAGCGGAGCCCAAGAAAAATGTAAGCTCAGAAGAAGACGTGAGAGAAGAAAAAGAGGAGGACGGACCCCATTTCCCCATCCCCCCCCTCCCTACCCTCCCATTCCAACTTTTTGTTTTGTTTTGTTTTCTGTTCTTTGTTATGGTATTTATTTGTGTTACATGCAAGTATTATAAAATTTCTAGGCCGTGTTACATGTACATCGTGTTGTTTCATGATAAACTGTCAATAAAATCTGAGTTATAAAAAAAACTAAAAAATGTAATATAGTGTGTAGCTGATTTCAAAATACAAATGATTAATTTGTGAAAAATATATGTAAATAAAATCTTAATGTTCAAAAATATAAAAAATATGTATAAAAAAAGAGTCCAAGACTAAAAAAAAACATACGAAAATGTCCACTATGAATATGGTCCCACTTGCTGGGTCTTGATGCAAATATTAGGATTTTGGCAGCCTTCTTTATGGGTACAACGACCTCCCTTCACTGACCTGCATAGAAAGAAAACAAAAAGAAAAGTGCCCGTTCCTAGTGCATTATCACTAATAAAAATGTAATGTTTTCCAACAATCAATTTCGGTGACTGATGTGCATATGCGCATGGGGTCAGTAACAGACACGCATGTGCGCATAGAGCGCGGAGCCGGAGACCAGTAACAGACACGCATGTGCGCATAGAGCGCGGAGCCGGAGACACACGCAAGGCTGTGGTTCAACAGGCACCTCTTCAGTAGGTGCAATCCTATCGGAGCCGGAGACACACGCAAGGCTGTGGTTCAACAGGCACCTCTTCAGTAGGTGCAATCCTATGATGGCGAGGAGCCAGAGTGCCAGTGGCAGACAATGGAGGTATGTGGGAATTGTGCTGCAGGCGCTGCGATGCCCGAGTACCGTCGGGGGGTGGGCAATGGTCGTGCTGAGACACCAGATTCCTTACACAGGATCCATATGTAGAATATGCCTACCGGCGTATTCAGTCAACCAGTCCTTCGCCCCTGAGTAAATCTGCAAAAGAGAAGAAGAACCAGCACCTCCCGCCGTGTGCGGGGGATATCAAACACCTGCCGTATTCGTCTTGAAGCTGAGTAATTTCTGGGTCAGTCATCTCGCAGCTCACAGATGGGGGAGCTAGCCAGTTCGCTCCCAGTCAACCAGGTTATTAAAATTTAAGGCCCCGCTTCTTTCGGTCAGTAGAAACTGGTGGGTGGGGGCCATTTCAAACGTACCATCACATTTGATTAATGAATCCCCGAAATCTTGAGATTCACTGTGTGTAGGTTTGGGTTAGAATCCACTATCGGAGCAGAACTTGGTGCTAACTCTGCAACACTAGAGGAGGTCTCTATGGCACTAGGTGCGGTCGGGTACCCGAACCGACATTGCAGTTCAGTGGTCGTGTAAGAGTCCTACAATTCTATCGGCCATGACTTAGCATAACCTGCCGAAAACAGATTTGTGGAATCCTCTCAATTCAGTCTGGTCTGGCGGTGTTTGTGGGCATTGACTAAATTTTTAACCCGGTGCTAGCCCCCCGACACAGACCCGTCCCTGTGCGGAGCTGGGGGGACGTAGCGATAGACGCACCCAGCAGCAAACGGGACGCGCGTGCCACGGAGTTGGGTGGTCGTACGTGTTCTTTCACGAGGCCAGGTAATAGTAAGAAGAACAATACTTTTGCCGGTACCAGGGTAGTATGGAAGGTAGTTATTGCCGTTTGCCAAGGTCCATGGGCTAGAGAGATCACGACTGGCCGGTAGAGCCGAAGTCGAGCCAGTTGTTAGTTGCCAAAGCCGCGTCGATACCTGAGGAGTCATACTGAGCGCGTCGTGAATGCTTCCTCTAGACCTTAACATAAGATTACAGAGCGACCCAGACGACCGGATTGGGTAAGCACAGCGTGGCTACTATGAAAGCGCCCTGGGCATGAGTCAGTGGAAGAGGGGGCAGGCCATTCGAGGACTGCACGTGAAGTCCTCCTGATAGTCCAGGGAGGTATTTACAACAAACATACAGCCCTGACTGGATTAGAGTAGTAATTTCTGACTTGCATGCGAATCATGTGTGCTTGTGTGGGCTGAGGCTCCTGCAAGGGGGCAAGGTGGTAAAAGGCCCTATTCTAGGCGAATCGGGCTACTTGTAAGCGTATTCATGGTTTATGCACATAAACATCTGGGGCTGTCTGACGTCGTTAAAGTCCGGTTATTTCGTGACTGATCGTCATTGCGCATTGGGTGGATCTCGATAGAACTAAGACACGCATAGTGCCGCATAAGCGCACAGGAGCCGGAGACACATGATCAAGGTCTGTGAGTAGCAAACACGACACACCCAGTCTTCACGTAGTGCAACATCCTATGATGGCGATGGAGTCCAAGCAGTACTGACACAGTGCAAGACAGATGGAGTGTATGTAGAAATTGCGTCTGCAGCGGCTATGTCGATGTCCCGATGGTTAAGCTCTGGAAGTGCGGGGGTGGGTCCTGTGGTCGTTGTGGCGCCTGAACCGCAGGAGAGCACTGAGACACAACCAGATGTCCTCACACTAGGATCATATGTAGATATGCAAGTGGTTAAGGACAGTATCCTTCTAATGGATGTTGTTAGCTGTTACAAGTCTGTTCTGATCAAACTTATAGGAATAATCTTGTTTGGTAAAGGTAATTCACACTTAGCGTCTGTCAGACATTGCTCTAGAATACACTTATCTAGGGATTGTTCGTCATGTGTGTGGCATCTGTCATGAAATGCTGTTCGCGACGACTTAGTTTTGCTAAAGTTTTGTCTTTTTTTATTCTAATAGTTTCTAAATCTAATTTATCTTTAAAGCTTCGATGATGCATCAATTAATCAGTTGCTTGGATAACCCTTTGGTGCTGAAACACTCACTTGGATTGTTTCCTCTGAAGGTCTCATCATCATTTTTCCACAGTAGCGCTCTCTACAGAGAACTGGTTGATAGTCAGGAATATCCTCAAATACAACATTTTCTTCATATCCACGTTGGGTTTAAGTATGATTTTACATACAGGTTTTTGAATGTGAGTGGGTTTTTGGTACAGCAATAATCCTAGCATCCTAATATAATCACCAGTCTCAGGAAGGTGATATTTCACCGATTGATTTTCACTAGATTCGTGTGTGACTTATTGCAATATGCGCATGGGGTCAGTAACAACACGCATTGCTCAATAGCGCGCGGAGCCAGGAAACAGCACGCAAGGCTTGTGGTTTCAACATGCACACATCTCTGGTAGTGCAAATCCTATGAATTGGCGAGAGCCAGGAGTGCCAGTGGCAACAATGGAGAGAGTTATGTGGGAACTTGCCGCTGCAGGCGCTGCGATGCCCGAGTACCGTCGGGGGGTGGGCAATGGTCGTGCTGACCGTCGCTGAACACACGATTCCTTACCAAACAGGATCCATATGTAGAATATGCCAGTGGTTGGACAGTATCCTTCTAATGGATGTGTGTGAGCTGTTAAATTGTGTGACAAAATTAGGAGTATATTGTCTTGGTTTAAGGGTATTCACAGTAGTGTCAGACATTGCTCTAATATTAGTAGTGGTATTGTTCGCATTGTGGTTACTTGAATGATTCACCTTATTTGCTAAAGTTTTGTCTTTTTTTCTAATAGGTTTTTTCTATTTATCTTTAAAGCTTCATGATAGGCATCTATTATCAGTTGCTTGTGATAACCCTTTTGTCTGAAACACTCACTTGGATTGTTCCTTGAAGGTCTCATCAGTTACACAGTAGCGCCTAATACAGAGAAACTGGTTGAAAGGAATATTCTCAATACATTTTCTTTCATATCCACTTGTTGGTAAATAAGTGAATCATTTCAAAGTAAATAACCTACAATGCGAACAATACTACTTAAGAATATTAGAGCAATGTCTGACATTACTGTGAATACCATTAAACCCAAGACAATATAATCATAATTTGTCACACAATTTAAAAAGCTCACACTACACTTCCATAGAAGGTATGTCCAACCACTGGGAATATTTAACATATGGATTCCTGTGTAAGGGAATATGGGGTCTCAGCCTGCGGTCAGCACAATCCATGCCACCCACCGGACTACCGGCTCACTCCCCCGGGCCCAGGTCACAGCGCCAACTGCACACCGCCGCAATTCCCACATTAACCTCCATTGTCTGCCAACAACTGTGCGCCACATCTGAGCTCATAAGACCATGACAATAGGATTTGCACATACCGAAGATGTGTAACTGAAACCGCTGAACCACAGCTTGCGTCCTTGTCCGTGCCGTCCGGCATCACCCCGCCGCCTTATGCGCCATGTGGGTCTGGTTTCCTGACCCAATGAGCATATGCACAGCAGTCACCGTAAAATCTACGTGAAATCAATCGTGAACATATACCTTCCTGGACTGGTGAATCTATATTCAGGATGATAGGATTCTTACCAAAAACTACACTTACAAAACATTAATGTAAAATCCTACTTACCATATGCGCATGGGGTCAGTAACAGACACACATGGGCGCATAGAGCGCGGAGCCGGAGACACACGCAAGGCTGTGGTTCAACCCAGTGGCAGACAATGGAGGTATGTGGGAATTGCGCTGCAGGCGCTGTGATGCCCGAGTACCGTCGGGGGGTGGGCAATGGTTGTGCTGACCGCGCTGAGACACCAGATTCCTTACACAGGATCCATATG
>WSYH01008180.1:0-30129 GCA_036426205.1 Ascaphus truei
AACAACACCCCGAGAAACCCACAAAAAAAATTAACATAACTCCGGACCCCGCACGTATCACGTCGCACTGTCGCCACCCCTGCATCCACCCGCAAAAGTAATCACCCCTCCCCCCTGGTCCCCGGCTTTTGAGCCAACACACCTCCCCTCGCGCTCCTGTTCTTCTGCGCTCGTGTTTGCACACGTGGTTCGTATAAAAACTACATGAGCGCAGCAGAGCGGGATGCCGAGCGCACAAATTAGGCGCCCTGTGGAGGTGGAAGCGCCCGTGTGTTTGGCTGCGGCTGGGGCTAGGGGAGGCGGGGAGCGTGGCTAGCTGGACTGAAATGTTTGTTCACCAGAAGCGTGAAGTCCGCCGCGGCGGCGGCATGGTAAAGGTAGCATGAAGCCACCCCGGGTTTTTGGCTGAGGCTCGCCGGGGTTAAGTTTTGGTGCTGGGTGGCCGGTTGTATGTGAGGCTCTTTGGCTGGGTAGGCTCATGGACGTTAACGGTTGCAAATGGTGTGTATCTATCACGCGGTGTGATGAGGCCTGTGAGGTGGGAGAACGTGCGTAGCCCGTGTTGCTGACCGTCAACCGCCACCACCACTGCAGCTACTCACTCAGTGTGGTGCCTGCAACCCAACACCCAACACAAAACTTTATCAACTTTTATATATACATAAATTTAAAGATAGACTTCAGATGGTGTTTTATTATCCGTATTGCGTGCGCGGGTCACTGTTGTGTTCCACAAAATGCCTGGTACAAGGCAGCACAGAAATCCACCCCTCCGCTCACCGCCCCCCTTATTCTTCGGCTTCTCTTAGATAAGGGATTGAGTGAGAAATAAGGTAATAACAACTAGGTATTAACAACACTTCCCCATAATGTCATATGGCCCCTGAAATGCCACTGGCCGTGTGTTGCAATCGCCTTAGAAAAGTTAGACAAAGCAATCAGTAAAGATGCCCTACAACCCAATGTCATGGACTCCTAAATTAAACAACAATAGTTAACTCAGTTCTCTGTGAAAGAGCACTTTGCCACTATACCAACTGAATTCCCTTGTGTAGTTCTGCACTGACGATGATTGTAATGCTGGACACTTTACCTTTACTCAGGATAAGATAGGAATGGTTTCTTTTTTATTCTGGTTTCTGCGACCCCATTAACCCCGTCCGTCAGATAAACATGATAACAGACTTGAACGGCAGTGAGTTTCTACTAATACTCAGAGGGCCTTGTGTCGCGTAACAAAGCTTAGTATCGATCAGCCGCTAGAGATGATGACAAACAAGATAGAGGCTGCGCGTCTCTCCCCTTGTGTTCCTTAGGCTTGTTATCGTTTAGCCTAGTTTATTGGTAATGTGGTTTACCACCCCAAAAAGGGTCACAGTGCTATACTTGACCCCTGAACTTGTTTTCTGACAGCTTGCTGCGCACCATGGAGAGAAGATAACGCACAGCCCGGAATGTCTTCTTTAAGTTCAGGTGGTGAGATGGTGGGTCTGAGTCAAACGCACACGGTATTTTGCTCAACAGGGCCAAGAAAATGAGAGACGCTAAGGAAACTGATTAGTGTTGCAGATCGCCGTCAAACAAGTACCTTACTAGACTTTAAATAGAACGTGTTGTTACCCGTATAATAATCAAAATAAAATAAAAATTTAAATCACAGAATGCTTGAATAGATAACTAGAACACTCCCGCCCAAAACTTTTCCATAAAGTAAAAATGGGTATGCTGTTATTTTTCGGACGCATCTAAGGTGAGACCATGGTTTATATCAAATATCAAGAACCCACAACTTTAATAACCCAACCAAAATCGACCACAAGACCCTAATAGACGGGGGATAAGCAGCTGTGTGACTATAGCACATGCGATTCTGTATATTCATGCTCGTATAGCCTGCACAGGGTGGATCGAAGTGTGCTGATTCGCCGAGATAATACATGTGTCGAGCCCATTCTATTAACCTTTACGTAGAGTAGTGCTGCCAAGAAGGCAATATTGCTTCCTTCCCCAGACCTCCCAATTGAGGTCAGTATATACAGTGACGTTATCTCCTGCTGCCCACACTTGTTGAAGGTGACAAGGGTGCCCATGACAGCGCCGGTAGAGTAGGTAACCATGGAAATTTATTAGAAGGGCAAAATCAACAGCCAAACAGAAAAATAACACCCTTACGATCCGACCTTGGGCATCAGCCCAACTTCAGCCCGATCGTCAACAAATGCGCCCCCTATATCACAACCTCAACTAACCTAGAACCTCTGACCACCAGGGTCCTAATCCAGTGCGAATGGTACTCACCCGTGTCAGGGACTTCAACATACGTCTATTAACTCCGCAGTATTATAGCAAGATGCTGTGCAGGTTACGTAGAACCTGACAAAGGCATCCTAGCCGGCAACCCGCGTTCCCTGCGACGCCACCTTGTGTCACTGAAAGGACCCCTCCACCCTCTTACATCCGGTAAGCCCCTCCAGTCCTATGCATCCCGTAACATCCCGCCAAACTAAAGCCATCCGTAAACGACGAGCACGTTCTGTATACATGAGCCCATCGACGAGGAGTGTGACGGACGTCGGGTCGGAAGACGTGCGCTTGCTGGCCCAAGCTGTAAAAATCGTCAGTGTTTTATTTCTCCTTTTACGACTGTTTTTTGCACTTAATAAATTCCATTTTTACACCTTACTCACCGCCGTGTACTCCTGCGAGCCCTGTTGTTCCATCTGCCGAAACTTGAGGCACCCACGGAAAGAGCTAAGAGTCACTGTACCATACTGCCAATCCATATAGGGAAGGGGGAGGGAAAACTAATTTGCTTCTGCAGCACTTATATAAAGTAATACACGAGTGCCCACCTTCGTAATACTTCTGCCTACCTCACTAACCCTAAACACGTACACCTCGCCTAGTCATACAGCATAGGAATAATACGAAACCTGGCTAATGCACCCACTCTTAACCCCCCCAAATTTATAATATCAACTATCACCACCATTCACGCTTCAGACTCACGCACGAGTCCTAATACGCATATACAAGATCCCCGACATCTTTTAAACTTCGATGGAAAAACTTTTGATTCTAGTGCCTATCTATTCAGACCCGCTCGAGATGTCTCAAAACCCTTTCTGACCCTCAAGGAAACTTGCCCTTTTGCAGCCCTGATCCACTAGCTAAATCCGTTGTCAGAGGTCCACAGCACACACACTCACAATCTAATCAAAAACTGCCGCATATAGATCACCATAAGCTCACTCACCATATGATTGCTATAAGATGCTAGCACATACACTTGCTTTACGATTTACGAACCAATGCTGAGACTCAATAAACAGGCGGACCAACGCCCCCTATTCTATGAACTCACATCATCTATGCATACCGGATAATCCGCTGACACAAGCTTACTAATTATGGCGACGTTGATTCAGACCGTATTGAAAGTTGGTACCGCCACGGAGACCAGACCACAGACCCTAAACCCGAAGTCTTTTGACATAAGACAAATATTGCCACCCAACTTCTTTTCCCAACCACAGCCCCGGTCCGTCACCCCACGCACCCTGGCTCGCTTCAATTCCTTCCATCATAACATGCGCCATGACCCGGCGAGTTCCCCTGTACCACACCCCGCGGCCCAGCACTTACCTGCTCGCCTACAACAAGACGACACCTATATACTCACGACTGCCCTGTTTGTGTGCCATCAACCAATATCAACTATTAATCCCGCCGACCCACTGCACCAAGAACTGGCACGAAGCGCGGCCACAGTTTCTTCACAGTGTTCTTATCCCCCCCCCCAGAACACCTAACGTCGTGCAGCTACTGTTATATATAGATACCTCACCAATAACGCCACACATCCATGACACATGAGCCAAGTCCACAACCCCCCTAAATCCTCTGGAGAGCGTTCATGCGACTGGCTGCTCCAATGTTTACCTCTTTCCTTATAACCCTTCTGCCAGAACCGCATCACTCCCACCCCCCTCGCCATCCCTGTCGGTCCCAAGTCTGACCGCCCCTCCCTCGTACACGTCTTCAACGAGTCCCTCTGTCCCTGGCCTGCTTGCCAACCACCCATAATTTCATAGGCAGTAAAATGAGGGGGCAAAAGCGGGCAGGAGGTGCGTGGAGGCGAAGACGGAAGAAATCATAACCCAATCACAAACTCCCCAACCATGTGGGGATCGGAGCCTTCTTTTTAATACCCCCCATAAACGCCTGGAGCATAGTGAGGGGGACTTGGTCAACCTCAGTCTTGCTGCTCGCTACCCGTGTCCATAGACTACTCTCTAGTTAGGAAACCAGTTTCACGACCATCTCTCGAGTGTTACTGTGAAGAACAGTAAAAATAAGAATTGGGCTTATTATCCGCGAGGACATAACAGAAGGGAGGACATGGCACATTCTCCACCTTTATTAGCCCAGATCCTGCATTGAGCACAACAAGTGAATGCAAATCAATTGTTAAATGTATCCGAGACTACGCAGGACCGCACAATGTTTAACCAACACCCCTAAGCAAGATAGCCACGTTTTCCTTGGGAAATGGGGTACAACCTAGACTATTCCTTACTCCATCGAAACCATACTACCTGGCTAACAGTTCTGCAAAAAACAGGACCGAGAACAACCCATCACTTCATGCAAGCTTTGTCCCGACGCTTGGAAAAGCAGCCCTTTCTCCATGCTTGAGCCCTTAGTAAAACTGGAAACGCCTCTGGACGACACACCCATGACTAACTTACTATCCAGGTCGCAGGAGCGATATCTAAATAACCCTGCTCTCCCTGACTAGTGGATCATGCACAGCATTACACTACTGCCACACACCTTCTCATGAGCCATCAGAGTCAAAAACCTCTGCACATAATCAAGCACACTAGCGTGTTAGGATGCACAGGGTTACCTGGGTAAATCTGAATGACTCAAAGGGGCAACTTGCAAGTATTGGGCCGCTTCTGTCCCTCAATGACCACCCATTGTCACCGGTACCACCGGCACTATATGGACACAAAACTGGCAATATCAAAGAATGCGTCCCATATGATCATCAGGACGTAGGTCTATGAACTTCTTCCCTCCTGTCCCAATGGTTTGATACCTCAACTTCCTCATCTGTCTGGCTTTTGATCCTGGTAAGCGGACTTGCCCGAAGCATCCAACAATTCACGAACAAGGACCGGAACCAACCGCTAAATACTGAAAGAGATTTGGGATCATAAGGTCTTGGAGCCAAGTAGAACCACAAATATATTGTCCATTTTGCCCCACGTGGTCCGCTGAGACCATCGTGAGACGGTCTGCATGTCTGAGCGCAACCGGTGTCGATAAATGCCGAGCACGGTGTCCAAAGTAACATATAGACCTAGGGTTAGGTACAAAACGCAACATGAAGGACCAAAGCATCACCAAGGTTATAAGCAACACAGAGAAACACGTCAGAGAAACAGACGTGGGAACAGCACAAGGGCTACCAAATGAAGAGCTATGCTCGCCAAATAGGAAGTGACAGAGCTGAGCATAGTCTTTACATAGTCCAAGATGTTTAAGGATCAGCTTTCGGCCCCATTTTAGGTCAGAAAAGTGCAGAAGAGCTTATTAACAATGAAATCCATATCCACAGCTCACAATTAACCTCATACCTGCGTGTGCTGTTAAGAAAAATCCAAGTACCCGAACCGGATTACCAGAACTGGTCCAGTTCTACCCTGCGACAACACTGTCTCTTCTAATCATCTGCACAGGTATTTTAGAACCATGAAGTATGTTTGCATTCAGTCTCTCACTCCTTACACAGCCTTGAGGCTTGGAGGTAGCGGCTGCTCCTGGGAAATCCCATATTCGGCAGGTGGAGCGCGCACCCCTTGCTAGTCCCAAAGTATCACAGTACCTAGAGGATTGCCATGAGAACCTTGGGTACCGCAAGATTTCCCACCCACTAACAGAATTAAATCCCAAACAAATGTTTTATTGCTGTTAGGCTATACATGATGCTGTAGTCCTCTAGTGACCCTACAATGAGAGGGCATTCGGTTTTAAAGCATCGGCGGGAACCAAGTTAGCCTGCGCCAGACAGGAACAGCTTAGGAAGGCCCCCACTCCCACTTCTCTGCACTGTGTAGTTTCGATTCGCTGACAAGGGATAGAATTTACCACATATACATAATGTTTGGCTTTTTGTATTCTTAATAGTACACACTGTTTTAAGTGCTATGACACCTGTATAGAGTGACCACTGAATGAAACACTGGCTGAGTGCGCCTCTTGCCTACCAGGGTTAAAGCTGCAAGTACCCTTTACTTGGATTGAACACGAAGCAGGCGAGCAGCCTAAGTTAAAGCAATAATAATTACTTTTCCTGAATCCTGTTTTGTTTGTAATAACCATCTACACCCTATAAATACTGTGGATCCCGGGAGCAACCCGACACAGTCTACAAGCTACAAAACGAGGGGCGTACTTGTCACCAAAAATCTGTTCACAGGAGTCCATGGGAGAAAGGGGTTGATCGGAGGAGCAGGCCCCAATCCTCTGACGAGGCAAGTGTAAAGTCCTGTGAGAACACCAGAGACAGGTGAAAGAAGATATTGAAGTGATTGACCATACTACACCATCACCATTTTTGTTCTCAAACTTGTCAACCTCCAATCATCGCAAACCCAATTATTGTCACTTTCATTTCTAATATTACCTACAAAGAAATCTTCGAAAAAGGTCCGCCATCCCACAGACCTTTCCCTCTCACGATTTTTATGAACTAGACTATAAAATTGGTCGGCAATTCGCTGTGAATACATGGATGAAAATTTAAGAACAACATGACGTAACCCAGTCATACGTTTCTATAACGTCACATTCTTATTCCCGCACCACGTTCTCTGAAGAGCATACAGTCGACAAGAAAACCTTTATTTCACCACCACCCGTCTCGTGTCCCAGTAATTTGCTTGAGAACGCCACCTGGCAACCCTACTCAGGAGTGGAGAAGCGACGATACAATTTTAGCAGGCTTTCCGACTGCCAGCGAGTAAGCGCTCGGGCCACTCTTAGGCCTTGTTCCAGTACACTGGCATTGTCTGCTCTACGATGTACGCCCCAGGCGCCGCTCACAACACATGGAACCCAGTCTACATGCACGGGGCTGCGTGACCGCGGCGGAACACTCGCGCCTGCTATGGTAGTTGCGCTCCAATCGTCTGCGCCTCGAGCACACGCAACTTGAAATTTTGCTTGCACTCGCAAAGCGCGATCCTTTAGTCGGTATTCGCCACATGTTGTCGAACCATGCTCCTGTGTGACGTCGTGGACCGCGCCCGACCAAGGGCAGCTCAGTGGCTCCTAGCCTTCCAGAAAAGACACGTCATATCACTGGACGCATCTCACCGAGCAGTCACATATATCCCACCTACCCTGTAATGAGGCCATTAACTCTTAACACCAATCCTTCGCCAATCCCCACATGAGACGGCCACAAGAGATAGGAGCAAGTCACTGACAATGTAGAAGGTAAGAATAGCCACGATCGAGGCAGCCCAGCCCTGTCATGCTAAGCTATAATGGTAAAGACCACAAAGGTCTGATAGAACATTCCAGACATTCACAATGCCCCCCAAATGTATTTTCTATTTGTCAAAGCCCAACACACTCTACGTTCCCTTTATATTTCAAGCTCTCCCACTTTCTCTTCTAATGGACGTCAGTATTTTCACAAATAGATCTCATCCGGAAGACACAATTCGCTACACCAAAAACCCGACAACTTTTATAACGAGCATTGTATCTCTGACAATAAACGTATATTTACTAATACCATCTCTAAAGATATTTAATTAAACTACCAACAGAGAAGTATCACAATTGAAGATTTACTCCTCTTCTTAAAAAGTATGTCCCCTCACGGCCTGCGAGTTATCAATGACACAATAATCACCCTGGCTTTACGATACACTAGTCTACCATGATGAAAAAGGTTAATCCCAACGCGGGGATGCGCAAACTCAACACTTGGGTGGCGGACCCCCCGCACTGGGGGAGGCGCCAGAGATCTACACTATGGAGTCATTACAATAGACCCACCGCAGCGCTTCCCGACAGCGCACTTAAATTAAGGTGCCGTGAATCGGCGAATGCCCCTCTCGTAAACCTTAGATTAGAACCGCAGGTGTAGGGTTCAGCACCGGCCATCGCAAACGAAGGCGTCGCCTACGCAGCGCCAACGCTGCACTATCAAATTAAATGCCTCGGTGTCAATAGTGACTGTCGCATTACCTATTGGCAAACAAGCAAACAGTTCATGAGGCGCCCAGCATACACCCGTAAAGCTAACGGTAGGAGGAGGACGGCAGAGGTCTGCTGCGAATAGGAAGACAAGCCGGCCCCGGGTCGATCGAAAGATTGCGCGTTCCCGGTACATGTGTTCATATCCAAGTACCTGCCACATATAATATCAAGACAGTAGCATGCAACACATTAAGATAATATATGTTTATAGGTGTATATCGACAAACATTTACACGACAGATATAAAATGTAGAGAGCTAGTTTTGAAAGAACTGGCTAGAATGCGTGGCGGTGTGAGAGTCTCCGCGTAGAACGGTTCCGGTTTGGTTGATGAAAACCTTGCATTAGACTTGTATTAACAAGAGATTGCTTGTGGTTGTCTAATCACAAGCTGAACGATGCGACACATCGACTACAGCCAACACAGTTGGTTCATAGTAAATCAAAACTTGTGGATACTTAGCTTGCGGATATAATAGTTTTCGCATTCTATGCGCCCAGGATACCTAGCTCCTGATGTCATCAAACACCATGCGACCTTCCCATCCATCATATTAAATGAACATCCCTGGTCGAGAAATCGATTTGTTGTTACGCTAGATCACACATTTAGTAACTGGCCAGCAAAATCTACACTGAAGTAATACTATACAGCTTTGCCACCATTGATCGTCAGGCACATTTTCATGCGAGACAACTATGGCCTGAAATCAGAAGAAACACAGCCAAGGCATTCAGACACCACCTACCCAGTTGAAATAGAGAGGGGCGGATCCTGCTATTCGCCACTCATCTGCGCGGCGTTCTCATAACTGAACACTCGCACCCATACCTTCATAGCCGTATTACCCATCTCCATCACTTAAATACACTTCCCATCAAAATTACTTACTTTAACGCACTGCTGTAGAGACAAATGTTAACCAATCCATCATCAATGACACACAACACCATGACAACCCAAAAATCATACAAATACACATCAGACACCTCCATTCTCACATTACCTAAGCATTAACGCAATAAAGACCCTTCACAAAAAACTGTACGAGATTCTCAACAGTACTGTACACTAGCATGATTACTCTACCAGCTAACCTGGTCAACAGAAGTGTCTCACGTGTGTTCAAGGTAAGAACCACCTTCCACTTCCATTGATTTTTTGTTGTAAGTACCCCGTACAGGCGAAGTCCCCATCCGCACGCGTAGCGGAACCTGTTTAGCAGGTGGGAGCTATAGTTACCAATGGTGTGCTAGCAAACTTGTTGAAGAGGATCTGCGCTTCAACTCCATAAGAATCTGATCCACAATTCGTCCAGCAAAAAACCCGCACATAACCGCACTGCTTGCAACAGCAAAAATACATAGCAAAGACAGCAAAGCTCAAGCAAAAGTAACCGCAAAATACCCAAGTACACCGCAAACAATCCCCGCCAGTACAAGGACAAGTACCAGACAACAACATACGCAAATTACCACGCAAGTTACAGGCAAAGTACCCCAGCACACATCCGCAAATTAACCAGCAACACATCCAGCACAAGTTCCCGCAACAGATAGCAAGACATGGCAAAGTACCGCAACACCTCCAGTGCACATATCACGCAAAATACCATACATTACACGCAAATCCAAGGCAAAAATACAGCCAAAGTACCCGCTAGTTAACACAGCAAAATGACATCAAATTTATACAGCACATACAAGCAAAAAATACAGCAAGTCAGCACAGTACAGCACTACCACAAAATCCAGCAAATGACAGCAAAGTACACAAAAAAATAACAGCAAATTACACGACAAACTTACATCGCAACGTCCAACCATCCAATACAGAGCAATCACTTACCACGCCAACAGATAGTCAAAACTACGCCAAATCTACAATCAAGTACAAGCAATACAACAGCACCGTACGCAAAGTACCGCCAGTAGCAGCAAATAGCAGCAATACATCAAGTCAACCGCAAAGTACGACAAAAATACGCAGTACAGCAAAATACAGCATGCAAAACATACAGCCCCACATCATACCAGCGCAAATACAGTCAAAGTTCCGCAACATATTCACGCCAAGCTCTACTGCAAAATACAGCAAAGTACTCAAAATAAACAGCAATACAGAAATGTCACAGCGAAACAGTCCAGCAAACAAATACAGCAAAAGCTACAAGTCAAAATACCGCAAGTACCGCACAAAATAAACAGCAAAGTACCAATCAAAGTTAGAGTCACAGGTACCTGCACCAGTACCACAGCAAACGTTAACTCAGCACAAAATATCAATCAATACCAACAGCACAGTACAATCGCCAATTCCAGCCAAATACAGCAATACAAACTTCACCATCAGCAAACCAAATCACCAGCCAATACCCGCACATACATGCCATCGTTACAGCAAAGTACAGCCACTCCCACGCAAATACAGCCCAAATAAGCATAGAGTCGGCAAGTACGCAAACGTGAACAGAGCAATACAACTAAAGCACCGTCCAGCATAATACAAAAAGAGCAAAAATACCTACAGATACAGCGAGACACCATACTTCAGCGCAAAAGATAACACTACAAACACATAAACAAGCAATAAAACATCAAGATCCAACAGCAAGTACATAACTCCCATTAACAGCAAGTAGACGCAAAACTACAGCAAGTACAGCACAGTACGGCAATGTACACATGCAAAAATACTTGCCAATCCACGCAAACCTAAAAGACACAGCAAAAATACAGCAAAATAACAGCAAAGCAAAGTACCAGCCAAAGAACATCCAGCCAAACTACAGTCCAGTACAGCAACATAAACAAGCAAACGTCCGAAACAGTACCAACAAACTATAATCAATAAATCCAGACAAAAGATTTCAGCAGATACCGCGCAAGTACAGCAAGTAACAGCAAAATACGCAAATACAGCAATACAACATCAAGTACACAGCAAACATCAGCCAAATAGCAAGAGCACCCAGTCAACAGCAATAGCGAGCATTACGTCACATACCGCAAACGACACGCAAAATACGCCAGTCCCAACAGCAAATTAACAGCAAACAATACAATACAGCAATACGCAAAGTCACGAAGCAAAAAGCAGCAAATTACATGCAATACAGCAAAATACAGCAACACCATTACATCAACAGTCCAACGTCTCAACAAATACAGCAAGACTACCGCAAAAATAACAGCACCAAGTACAGCAAATACAGCAAAAATACAGCACAGATTACAATCCCCCAAGTCCCGTGCACAAATTCCAGCAAAATACAGCAAAGTACAGCAAAATCCAAGCAAGATCCAGCAAAATGACAGCAACATTAAAGCCAAAATCCAGCAAAAGGTACAGAACGCACAAACATACAAGCAAACATACAGCAAACTAGCCGCAACGTCCGCAACAAATAAACAGCAACAATCCCAGCCACACATACACAAAAGTACGCAACTACTAATACAGCAAATACAGCAAGATCCAGCAAATAACCACGCAAAGTACCAAGCCAACTCCACAGCAAATAACCAGCAGAAAGAGCAGCCAAATTACAGTCCAACCATACATACAAAAACCAGCAAAAGTACAACAAAGCAATTTCTCATTATCACAATAACCTCAAATACCAGCAAGTACAGCCAAAATCCCAGCAATACAGCAAAATACTAACCAAATTCCCCCGCAAAATCCGCAAAGTCACCGTCAACAAAACTCCAAACCAGCACAACCTACACGCAACTAACAGCAAACCGTACCGCAAAATACAGCAAAATACCGCAAAGTACAAAGCAAAATACATCAAATACACAAGCCAAATCTAACAGTGCAAAATCCAGGCAAATAAACAGCAATACTCAAGTCCAACAGCTAAAGAATCACAATCAGCAATACAGTCAATACACTCAAGTTTACACAGCACAGTTACAGAACCGTCAAGTCACAGCTCAACTTACCTACGCAAACGTACACAACGCAAGTCAAGCAACAGATACAAGCAAAGTACAAGCAAAGTACAGCAAATATCACTGCAACTACAGTCACAATTACATCAAGTAATAGCAAAATAGGTAAATGCGAGCAAAAGCTACAACGCAACAGGTACACAAGTGCAAATAGCGCCAAGTACCGCAACATACCAGCACAGTACAACTCGCACAATAACATCAAAGTATCCCAGCAAAATACAGCAAAGGACACCGATCAAATCAAGCAAAATACAGCCAGATCCAGACAAAGTACAGCAAAAACTACAGCACCTAAACCGCAACAATACCAATGCAAGATACAGTGCAAATAGCACCACATGACACACAGCAAAGTGTACAAGTCCCAATACAAGCAAAGCCAACACTTACAGCAAAATACAGCAACATACGCACCAGTAAACAAGTCCAAGTCACAGCAACAGTAACCCGGCAAAAATCCTCAAAGTCACACGCAGTAACAGCCAAAACTACATCAACCCGTGACACGCCAGCAAAAATAAAACGCAAAGTTAGCCTCAAAATCTTACAGCAACATAACAGCATATAACAGTGCAAGTACATGCAAAAAAGCTACAGCAAAGACTCCAGCAGAATAACAGCAAAATAACAGCACACACAGGACAAGCCAAGTACCGCCACCACATCAATGCAAAGTACAGCAAAATATCAAGCAACAATAACAAATCAGCAAAAATACAGCAAAGCAAAGCTACCTGCCCTCAATACAGTCAAAATACACCCACTAGTACAGTCACATCCCGTCAAAGTTACACAGCACAATTAGACACGCAAAATATAGCAAAAATAACAAGCAAGTACAGTCAAAGTCACAGCAAAGTAACAGCAAAATAAAAACCAACGCGAAACATACCCGCAAAAGTCAGACACAGTACACCCAAGCAACAAAATACGCAAATATATACAGCAATAGTACTAGGAAGCACAAAAATACAAGCAACAATTACATGCACACATCGGTGACGTCAAAGTCAGCAATACCAAGCCAACCGTACCATTGCCAAAACTACAGCACAATACTCGCAACAAGTAAACAACCGAGTACACGCAGAAAATCCCATGCCAAAAGAAATCCACCCAAAAATAACAGTCAACAGGACAGCACAAATCCAGCAAAATAGACATCAAAGTACATCATACCACACCAAGCCACACAACCAGAACAAATAGCACAACGCAAGTACACCCCCAAAACAACGATCACCAAAAAGCAACAACATTACAAGCAAAAATCAACAAGCCATCCGTCTCGCAAAATGACCAGACAAAAAATAAATAGACCAGCAAGCACGAGTCAGCAAAATACAAGTCAAATACCAGCACATACACACAAGTAGCAGAAAGTACAAACGATTTCCCGAACAAAGATACGCAACCTACATCACGTTGTAACAGCACAGTTCACAGCAACAGCATAGCCCGCATCAACGTACCACAAGACCACATCCACATCAACGTACAGTGCCAATAGCAATCATACACCGCAACGTAACCAGCAAGTCAGCAAAACTTCCAAAACGCACAATAAATACCGCCAAAGTCACGCAAGTACAAGCAACATAACGAGATACACCAAACTAGCTACAGCAACCGTAGCAGTCAAAAATTACACGCAAAATCAGCAAAGATCAAGCAAAGGTACACTGACAAAGTACCAGCGCCAACATACAGGAGTTTTACACGCAAAATACAGCAAGTGACAGCCAAATACATCAAAGTCAGAGCAATCCACGCAACAGTCAGCAAGTACAGCAAAATACGCACAGTTACGCCGAAATACAGCACAGTCACCGACGTCAACAGTACAGCAAAGTACAGCAAATACAGCACAACATTCAACAGGCACAGAATCAGCGCAAGTTAAGCAGCAAGTACAGCAAAAATACAAGCAAGTACATCAACATCCCAGCCATACACATGCAAAAGTAACAGCAAAACATACCACGCAATACAGAAAAATAAGCCACGCAACAGTACAGCAACAATACCGCTCAAATACATCACCACGTACCACCGCCCCCTCCAGTACACGAAGTACTCACAACACGTACAGCAAACCTAACATCCCAAATTTAACTAGCACAATACGCAGTAGTACGGCAAGTCACAGCAAAGTACATCATACGCAAATAAGCAAAGACGCAAATACAGCAAAGACGTACAGCAAAGCAAGTACAGCAAAAATACAGCATACAGAAGTTACGCGACAGAAAGTACAACACAATACAGCAAATACAGCAAAGTAACCAATAGCAATTAACAGTATCAAAAAGTAGCAAAATCGCAGTACAAAAATCACATACAGCCCAAGTACAGAAATACGCAAAGTACAGCAAACTACAGCAAAGATATGCAAAAGTACAGCAAATTACATCAAAATACAGCAAAATACAGCAACTTACAGCACAGAGTACAGCAAAGTACAGCAAAGTACAGCAAATACAAGCAAAGTACGCAAAGTACAAAGCAAGTACAGCAAAAGTACCGCAAAATACAGCAAATACAGCAAAGTACAGTCAAAAGTACAGCAAAATACAGCAATACAAGCAAAGTACAGCACAAGTACAGCACCAAATCAGCAAGTACAGGCAAAATACAGGCAAAGTACAGCAAAAAAAACAGCAAAATATAGCAAAATACAGCAAATAACAGCAAAGTACGCAAAGTACAGCAAAGTACAGCACAGTACAATCAAAAAAGCAGAAGTACAGCAAAATACAGCTACAGTACCCGCAAAGTACAGCAAAAAAGTAGAGCAAAATTCCGAAAAAAATACAGCAAAGTACAGCAAAATACAGCAAGTACAGCAAAGTACAGCAGCAATACAGCAAAATATAGCAAATCCAGCAAAGTACAGCAAAATATGCAAAATATAGCAAAAATACAGCCCAAAGGACTTTGCCCAAAGTTTGTTTTGATTTATTTTTTTAAATGATGCACACATCGCTACTTGTTAAGCCGCATTTGAATGATTTATAAAGAAAAGGAAAACCCCACACATTTTTGTGACATTTTATCTGCCTTTATTTGCTTACTTACCCCATTTTATTTAAGGAATTCACCTCCACTTATTTTCACAACACTAGGAAATAAAAAGATAATAAAACCACTTATTCCCTCGCCCGCTGTCTCTGTATTTCCCCACACACCACTAAGGCCTCGGCCATGTTTCCGCTGGCTGGCGGAAGCACGCTGAGGCCCGCTCCCGCTCACCCTGAGCCCCTACACAGCCGCAATTAGAGCGGCTTTATAGGGCTCCGTCCTACTCTTCCGCAAGCGCGCTGAAGCGTAGGTCTTAGGAATTTTAAAATTCCTCCCCGCTTGCCGGCGCACAGGCCGGTCAGGGACGGTTCGCCCAATGAGGGCGAACCAGCTCCGTGACGCCACTGGCCCCCACCCCCTGAGACGCGCGCCGGGCAGCAACCGCAAGGCCACTCAGTGCTGAGCGGGAGCGTGCCTCAGCGTGCTTCCGCCAGCAAGCGGTAAACATGGCCGAGGCCTTAGTGGTGTGTTGGGAAATTTACAGAGACAGCGGGCGAGGGAATAAGTGGTTTTATTCTATCTTTTTTATTTCCTAGGTGTGAAAATAATGTGAGGTGAATTCCTTAAAATAAATTGGGGTAAGTAAGCAAATAAAGGCAGATAAAATGTCAAAAAATGTGTTGGGGTTTTCCTTTTTCTTTATAAATCATTCAAATGCGGCTTAACAAGTAGCGATGCTGTGCATCATTTAAAAAAATAAATCAAAACAAACTTTGGGGCAAAGTCCTTTGGGCTGTATTTTGCTATATTTTGCTATATTTTGCTGTACTTTGCTGTACTTTGCTATATTTTGCTATATTTTGCTGTACTTTGCTGTACTTTGCTATATTTTGCTCTACTTTGCTGTACTATCTTTTGCTATACTTGTTATGTTGCTGTAATTTGCTATTTGCTGTACTTTGGGCTGTATTTGGATGTCCTTTTTCTGTACTTTGCTGTACGTTTTTGCTGTACTTGCTGTATTTTGCTGTACATTTGTGTTTGATTTACTAGGTATTTTGCTGTATTTTGCTGTACTTTGCTGTATTTGCTGTCTTTGCCTGTATTATTTGCTGTAGCTTTGCTGTACTTGGTGCTAGTACTTTTCTGATTTTGCTTGTACTTTTGCTGTACTTTTTTGCTGTATTTTGCTATTTTGCTGTATTTTTGCTGTTACTTTGCTGTATTTTGCGTACTGCTACTTTGGCTGTATTTTGCTGTACTTTGCTGTACTTTGCTGTACTTTGCGTTATTGCTGTATTTTGCTGTATTTTATCATTGGTACTTTGCTGTGACTTTTGTTGCTATACCTTTTTGCTGTGATTTTGCTGTACTTTGCTGTATTTGCTGTACTTTGCTGTATTTTTGCGGTACTTTGCTGTTATTCTTGCTTGTACTTTGCTGTATTTGCTGTACTTTGCTGTATTTGTGCTGTATTTTGCTGTATTGGGCTGTATTTTGCTGTACTTTGTCTGTACTTTGCTGTACTTTTGTGCTGTATTTTGTGTACTTGCTGTATGTTGCTGTACTTTTGTTGTACTTTGCTGTACTTTGCTTGTACTTTGCTGTATTTTGCTGACTTTTTTTGCTGTACTTTGCTGTTGCTGTTGCTGCTGTATTTTGCTGTTTTTGCTGTACTTTGCTGTTTGCTGTATTTTGATGTACTTTGCTGTATTTTTGTGCTGTACTTTGCTGTACTTTGCTGTATTTTTGCTGTACTTTGTCTGTATTTTGGCTGTACTTTGCTGTATTTTTGCTGTACTTGCTGTATTTGGCTGTACTTTGCTGTATTTTTTGCTTGTACTTTGCTGTACTTTGCTGTATTTTGCTGTACTTTGCTGTTATTTTGCTGTATCTTTGCTGTATTTGGCTGTACTTGCTGTATTTGTGATTTGCTGTACTTTGCTGTACTTTGCTGTACTTGCTGTATTTTGCTGTATTTTGCTGTACTTTGCTGTATTTTGCTGTACTTTGCACTGAGTGTATTGCTGTACTTTGCTGTACTTTGCTGTATTTTGCTGTATTTTGACTGTACTTTGCTGTACTTTTGCGTATTGTGCTGTTTTTTTGCTGTACTTTGGTATTGCTGTATTTGCTGTACTCTTTGCTGTACTTTTGCTGTATTTGCTGTTATTGCTGTACTTTGTTGTACTTTGCTGTACTTTGTCTTTGCTGTATTTCTTGCTGTATTTTGACTGTACTTTGCTTGCTTGTATTTTGGCTGTATTTTGCTGTACTTTGCTGTATTTTTTGCTGTACTTTTGCTGTCTTTGCTGTCTTTTGCTGTATTTTGATGTCTGTTGCTGTTATTTTCTGTACTTTTGCTGTACTTTGCTGTATTTTTGTTGCTGTACTGGTACTTTGCTGGTATTTTTGCTGGATTTGGTGCTGTATTTTGCTGATTTGCTGTACTTTGTTTTGTGTTGCTGTACTTTGTCTGTATTTGTGCTGTACTTTGCTTGCTGATTTTGCTGTATTACTGTTTGCTGTATTTTTTGTGCTGTACTTTGCTGTATTTGTGTATTTGCTGTATTTTTGCTGTATTGATTTTTGCTGTATATTGCTGTATTTGCTGTCTTTTTCTGTACTTTGCTGTACTTGTGCTGTACTTTGCTGTACTTTTCACTGTATTTTTGGCTGTTATTGCTGTACTTTCTGATTTGCTTTGCGTATTTTGCTGTATTTTTGCTGTACTTTTGCTTTGCTGTATTTGCTGTATTTTGCTGTATTTTTGTACTTTTGCTGTTATTTTTTGCTGTACTGTGCTGTTATTTGCTGTACTTTGCTGTATTTGCTGTATTTGCTGTATTTTTTTGCTGTCTTTGCTGGTACTTGGCTGTATTTTGCTGTATGTTTGATGTACTTTGCTTTTTTTCTGTACTTTGCTGTATTTTTGCTGTATTCTTTGTTTGCTGTACTTTGCTGTATTTTGCTGTACTTTGCTGTCTTTGCTGTATTCGGTGGGCGGGGGTACTTTGCTGTATTTGCTGTATTTTTGCTGTACTTTGCTTTGCTGTATTTTTGCTGTACTTTGCTGTACTTTTGCTTATTTTGCTGTACTTTTGCTGTATTTTTTTGCTGTATTTGCTGTATTTTTTGCTGTACTTTTTGCTGTACTTTGCTGGTATTTTGCTGTATTTTTGCTGTACTTGCGTATTTTGCTGTACTTTGCTTATTTTTGCTGTACTTGCTGTATTTTTGCTTGTACTTTTCGTTTTGGCTGTACTTTGTCCTGTACTTTGCTGTATTGCTTACTTTGCGTCCTTTGCTGTATTTTTGCTGTCTTTTGCTGTACTTTGCTGTATACTTTTTGCTGTATTCTTTGCTGTACTTTGCTGTATTTTGCTGTATTATTTTGCTGTACTTTGCTGTAGTTTGCTGTATTGTGTTTGCTGTCTTTGCTGTATTTTGCTGTATCTTTGCTGGTACTGTCTGTATTCTGTACTTTGTGTGCTGTATTTTGCTGTACTTTGCTGTATCTTTTGCTGTATTTTATTTTGCTGTATTTGCTGTACTTTGCTGTATTTGCTGTATTTTGCTGTATTTTTTTTGTCTGTACTGTTTGCTGTATTTTTGCTGTATTTTTCTGCTGTATTTTTGTCTGTATTTGTTGTATTTCTTTGTCTGTCTTGCATTTTTGCTGTATTTGCTGTATTTTGCTGTATTCTTGCGTATTTTGCTGTACTTTGGCTGTATTTGTGTTTTGCTGTTTGCTGTACTTTGCTGTATTGCTGTATTTTCTCTGTAACTTTGGCTGTAGTTTGTGCTGTATTTTGCTGTATTTTTGCTGTACTGTCTGTGCTGTATTTTGCTCGTTTTATTTTGCTGTATTTTGTGCTGTTTTTTTGCTTACTTTGCTGTTTTTGCTGGCTTTATTTTTGCTGTATTTTTGGCTGTACTTTTGCTGTATTTTTCCTGTACTTTTGGCTGTATTTTTGCTGTACTTTGCTGTTATTTTGCTGCTGTGACTTTGCGTACTTTTTTTGCTGTACTTTGCTGTACTTTTGCTGTACTTTTGCTGTATTTTGCTGTATTTTGCTGTACTTTTTGTCTGTACTTTGCTGTATTTTGCTGTATTTTGCCGTAATGTACGTATGCGTTTTCTGTACTTTTGCTGTATTTGCTGACTTGCTTGTATTTTTGCTGTATTGGTTGCTGTATTTTTGCTGTACTTTGCTGTACTTTGCTGACTTGTACTTTGCTGTATTTTGCTGTATTTTTGCTGTACTTTGTCGGACTGTACTTTGCTGTATTTTGCTGTATTTTTTGCTGTATTTTTGCTGTATTTGTAGCTGTACTTGCTGTACTTTTGCTGTATTTTTGCTGTCTTTTGCTGTACTGTGCTGTACTTTTGCTGATTTGCTGTAACTTTGCTGTACTTTGCTGTACTTTTGCTGTAACTTATGCTTGTATTTTGCTATATTTGCTGTACTTTGCTGTATTTGCTGTATGTTGCTGTACTTTGCTGTATTTTGCTGTATTTTGCTGTACGTTGTTTTGGGCTCGTATTTGCGTACTTGTGCTGTATTTGCTCGTCTTTTGCTTATTATTGTTGCTGTACTTTGCTGTACTTGTTGCTGTACTTTGCTGTATTTTGCTGTACTTTGCTGTATTTTTGCTGTACTTTGCTGTATTTGCTGTATTTTTTCTGTATTTTTTACTGTATCTTTTGGCTGTATTTTGATTTTTTGCTGTACTTTGGCTTATTTTTGCTGATACTTTGCTGTACTTTGATGTCATGTATTGCGTGTGTTACTTGCTGTATGCTGTATTGATGTACTTTGCTGTATTTTTGCTGTATTTTGCTGTACTTTGCTGTATTTTGCTGTACTTTGCTGTACTTTGCTGTACTTTGCTGTATTTTGCTGTACTTTGCTGTACTTTGCTGTATTTTGCTGTACTTTGCTGTACTTTGCTGTACTTTGCTGTATTTTTGCTGTATTTTGCTGTACTTTGCTGTATTTTGCTGTACTTTGCTGTACTTTGCTGTATTTTTGCTGTATTTTGCTGTACTTTGCTGTATTTTGCTGTACTTTGCTGTATTTTTGCTGTATTTTGCTGTACTTTGCTGTACTTTGCTGTATTTTTGCTGTACTTTGCTGTATTTTGCTGTACTTTGCTGTACTTTGCTGTACTTTGCTGTATTTTGCTGTACTTTGCTGTACTTTGCTGTATTTTGCTGTACTTTGTTGTATTTTGCTGTACTTTGCTTTACTTTGCTGTACTTTGCTGTATTTTTGCTGTACTTTGCTGTATTTTGCTGTTTTTTTGCTGTATTTTGCTCAGATTTATGGAGTTAACGCAGATCCTCCAACATTTTGCACACACTGTAAATATAGATCCCACCGCAGTTCCTCTACGCGTGCTGGATGGAGGTACTTCCAACCAAATCATATGGAAGTTTTCTTACCTCTGCACACACTAACACTTCTGTTTACCAGGTACAGCTGGAGACGTAATCATGTAGTGTACAGTACCTGTTAAACTGACAGTTTTGAGGCTGTGTTAATGCTTGTAATGAGAATGGAGTTTCCTGTGTTTCTGATGGGCTGGGTGCATGATGAGTTAACATTTGTCTCTTACAGATGTGCTTAAATGTAGTAATTTTGCTGGGAACGGATACTGATGGAATTTAACGGCTAGAATAATTGTTATGAGAAGCGCGAGATATAGCAGGACTCCCTCGCCTCCCTAACTGGGATGTTGTCTGAATGCCTGGCTGTGTTCTCTGATACATTTGTCTCGCATGAAATGTGCCAGACGCTCAACTGTGGCAAAGCTGATAGTATACTCAGGACTGCGCGCAGTACAAATGTGATCACAGAACAACAACTATTGACCAGGCAGTTCATCTTAACTGATGATGGGAGTCCCCTGGTTGTTGATGACATCATGAGCGGTATCCTGGGCGCCATAGAATGCTGAAATATATATCCGAAGCTAAGTACCCAATAAATTATATTTACTCATAACAACTGGTGTTGGTGTTAGTCATGTGTGCACTCGTAGCTGAGATCGACAACCCAAATCAATCTCTTGAACAAGTAATTCAATTCCACAACTGGAACAGTCTACCGGAGACTCTCACAGCCGCCACCAGTCTAAGTTCTTTCAAAACTAAAGCTCTCACATTTTAATCTGCTCTGTAACTGTTTTATATACACCTATAACATATATTATCTTTAATTGTGCATGCAATGTCTTGTATATAATGTGCTGTATAACCCAGGGGAATGCAATCTTTCCCCCTGCCGGCTGTCCTCCTATTCGCGCGCCCCCCTCCCTTCCTCCTCCTTACCTTAGTTCCCGGCGTCTGGGCATCATGACTTTGCGTTGCCATAGTAATGCGACATCACATGACACCGCGGCATAATTTGATGCCGCGTTGCCGTAGCGACGCGTCTGCAGATGCCGGCTGAACCACGGTAAGTAAGGTTTACAGAGGCCTTCGCCGCTTCCCCGGCACTTAATTTAAGTGCCTTCGGGAAGCGCGCGGGGCCTCTGTAACTCCCACAGTTAATCTTGCGCCCCCCCTGCGGGGCCCGCCCCCCAGTTTGCGCACCGCTGGTATAACCCTTTTCACTCATTGTAACTATGTATCTGTAACCATGTATTATTTGTCATTATAACTCTATGCCCAGGACATACTTAAAAACGAGAGGTAACTCTCAATGTATTACTTCCTGGTAAAATATTTTATAGATATAAAATATACATTTTCTTGTCAGAACAATGCTCTAACAGTGTTGCGACCGAGAGACTATTTGTAAATCCCCTTCCATTAGAAGAGAAAGTGGAAGCTTGTAAATAAAAAGGAGCGGTTGTCTGGCTTTGCAAATAAAAATACCACTTGTGGGGCATTTTGCATGTCTTGGACTGGTCTCTCACCCAGTCTTTCCCCATTATCGCTTAGCATACAGTGCTGGGCCTCTGTAAGTGTCTCTTACCTTCTATCAGGCTTCTCCATCTCTGTGACGTCTCAGGAGCTGGCGCAGGTAAGGCCTCATCCAGGTAGGGAACTGGCGCTCGGGCGCTGCGCCCTGCTCGGCCGTGCTTTTCCTGGCCGGCTAGGCGCGCGCTCGCCTGGGGGCGCGGCCCCGACGTCACGGAGCTGGTTCGCCCACATTGGGCGAACCGCTCACGTGACGCGCTTGCGAGCAGCAAAATCAATTTTGCTTGCTCGTCAAGCGGCTGAGCGCCAAGCAGGCGCGCCCGCCCGCTCACGCAGGCCACGTGCATTGTCGCAACGGGTCCAGCGTGAGCGCGCGCCCACTCAGCGCCACCCTGGACAAGGCCTAAGATGCCCGCGCTCTACCTCGGCAGCGAGCCCTGCTAAATTGTATCGTCTCTATCCATCACGAGTAGGGTTGCCAGGTGGCTTCTCCAAAAATACTGGACACAACGGTGAAAGGTGCGACGCCCTCAAGAATCGTTGGTGGGGAAGAATGTTATTTATAAACGATCTGACTGTTACGTCATTTTTTCTAAATTTCACTCCATGTATTCACCAATTTGCACCAATTTATATTCTATTTCATAAAAAATCTTGAGAGGAGTCTTGGGAGGGAGGACCTTTCCGAGGATTTTTTTTAGGAAATAGAAATGAAATGGTGCAAATTGGTGCATGCTTGGAGTGAAATTTAGAACAAATGGTGATGGTGTAATGGTCAACACTAATATCTTCTTCACCTGTCTCCTGTTTCTCACAGCCTATCCCTGCCTCCGCAGAGGCCGCTCCTCCGCTCCACCCCCTTCTCCCATTGGACTCCTGTTAATATATTTTGTGACAAACGCCCCTCTTTTGTAGCGCTGACGTCTGTCTGGGTTCTTCCCGACACAGTCTTCTAGGGTTAATTATACAACAAACAGGATCATGCAAAGTATTATATTGCTTAACTCAGGCTTCTGCCTGCTTTATTTTCATCCAAGTAAGGGACTGCAGCTTTAACATGTGTAGGCAAGAGGCACTCAGACATTTTCATTCAGTGGTTCACTTATATCAGTGTCATAGCACTTCACACAGTGTCACTTTTAAGAAATAAAAACCAAATCATATAAAGAAATCCTATCCCTTTCAGGGATCTAACTACACATCAGAATCAGCCCCTAACTGCTGCTGGCCAGCTAACCTGGTTCCCCAGCTTAAAACAATGCCCTCTCATTTAGGGTCACTAGATACAGCACAGTGTTTTAGCAACAGCAATAAACATTTGTTTTGTCTTATCTGTTCGTGGTGGGAACTCGGTCCCAAGTGTCCAGGCAAATCCTCTGGTACTGTGATACTTGGAGGGGCCGTCCACCCCGAACTGGATTCCAGGGAGCAGCGATACCCCCAGCCTCCAGGCTCTAAGGAGAGAGAGTGAAATGCAAACCTCTCTGTTCTAAATACCTGTGCAAGTGATTAGAAGAGCAGGTGAGGGAGAACTAGACCCATTGTAATCTGTGGTCTGGATTTTCCATCCAGCAGTCTGAGTTAATGTGAAGCTGTGGAATGGATCATTTTTAACTATTCCTGCACTTTCTGACCTAAAAGGGGGCAGAAAGCTGCCTAACATCTTTGGACTATGTCACAATATGCTCAGCTCTGTCACTTCCTCTTTGGCTGAGCATAGTTATTGGTAGCCTTGTTTTCCCACGTCTTTGTCTCTGCCTTGTTTTCTCTGTGCTTCTAACCTTGTTGCTGCTTGCCTTCCTGTGTACCAACCCGGCTAGACTTTGGACCGTGCTCTGGATTATCGACCCCGGCTTGCCTCAGACCTTCCGACCTTCTCCATCCCTGACCACGGCAAATGGACTATCTACTTCTCTACTGGCTCCAACCCTTGACCCCACCTCAGTACCGGGGTCCCGCCTTGTTCGTGGTGAGCGCAAGCGTTACAGGATCAAAAGCCAGAGAGGAAGTCTGAGGTATCAAAACCATTTGGACAGGAGGGAAGAAGTCAAGTACCTACGTCCTCGGATCAATGGACGCTCTTTGAATTTCCATTTGTTCCACTAGACTGGCCGGGACCTGTCACCATGGGTGGCATTGAGGGCCAGAAGTGCCAAACTGCACGTGCCCCTTGGTTCATTCAGATTTCCAGGTAACCCTGTGCATCCTACCAGCTTGTCTCTGATTAGCTGCAGAGGTTTTTCTCATGCTCCTGATAGGGGGGGCAGTAATCTGTAATGAAAGTCAGAGGTATTATAACCCCTTGCAGACATGAGATAGTTAAGTTCTCCAAGGTTCTCCAGAGTTTTCCAGTTATAAGTCTCCAGCAAGAAAAGGGCTGCTTCAGCGAAAAGCTGCCTGGAATATTTTCTGTCCTGTTTTTGCAACTGTGATCAGGGATATGATTCCCTGGAGGTAGGAAAGTCTAGGTTGTTACCCCATTTCCCAAGTAAGTGTATCTTTTTGCTTTAGTTTGTGTAACATTGTGTGTCTGCCTATTCCTGTGAATACATTTACAATTTATTTCATTAACTTGTTTTGCTCAATGCAGGATCCTGGTAAAAAGGTGTAAATTGCCTGGTCCCCCTCTGTTACTGCGCGGAACCCCCTCTTTTACTGTCACAACTATAGATGTGTGAAACTGTCCTAAAAGAGAGTCCTGACAGGGGAGAGCAGCAATACTGAGGTGCCAAGCCCCCTCACTATGCTCCCAGGGTTAGGGGGTTAAAAAAGGCTCCATCCCCCATGGTTGTGGCTAGTGTGGTGGGTATTTCTTCCTCTTCCCCCCCCCCTCCTGCCCCCCTTTTGCCCCTCATTTTCCTGCCTAGAAATCTGGGTGGTTGGCAAGCAGGCCAGGGGACAGAGGGAGTGAAGAGGTTAATCGATTGGGGGTCAGAGGTGACCACAGGGAGGAGAGGGGGAGGAGGGTCTGGCAGCAGGTTTATAGGAAAGAGGAAACAGGGAGCGCCAGTCATGCACCGCTCTAGAGGAGGTGGGTGTGCGGTGTCAATGGGATGTTGGGTTATTTGTGGGTATTAATATCAGAGCTGCAGCGAGGTTGTTTCTTTGGGGGGATAAAACCCTGTCAGAGTGGCGGTGTGATATTTGAGGCCAACACAGGGCAGTTGGTGAGAGGCAGCAGTAAGTGCTGGGCGGTGGGTACAGGGAACTGCCTCGGCATGGCCGATTTCATTTGGAAGGAGCCAGGTGCTGGGTGGTACCTGGCTGGTGGGTGGGAACACAGCTGGGTGCTATATGTCAGTCAAAAGGTTTAGGGTCTCTGGCAGTGTCGCCAAACATCAAAGGTCTAATAACGTCGCCAAATTAGTAAGCGTTCAGCGAAGTATCATTAGATAGTGAGTCAGACATGGGGCGTGCCCCTGTTTATAGTCTCAGCATTTCGAAAGTCTAAAGAATGTAGCATCTTAAGCAAAATGGTGATGCGCATGGACTTAATGCGGAGTGAGTCGCTTGCGACCTCTGACAAGGTCGCAGTTGGTTTCATGGCTGCAAAAGGGCAAGTTTTGCCTTGGCAGAAAGGTTTGCACATCTCTAGCCTGAATAGATAGCTAGAATAAAAACTTTTCCATAAGTTAAAAATGGGGATCGTTATTTTAGGACTGATCTAAGGTGGAATGGTGATATATAAAAGGGGGGGTAAGAGCGGGTGATTAGCAGGTTCTGTATATCCTGCTGTCTGACAGGGGTGGTAGTGCTGATTAGCAGAGTATAATGGCAGTCTTACTTTATATAAGTGCTGCCAGAAGCAATATAGCTTCCTCCCCCCTCCCAATGGAGGCAGTATGTAAGTGACTTATCTCGGTGCCCAATTTGGAATGAAAAAGGGCCAGACAGCGTGAGTAAGTAAAATGGAATTATTAGTGCAAAAAACAGCAAACAGAAATAACACTTACGATACAGCTTGGGCAGCAGCCAGTTCAGCCCGATCGTCCGTTCACACTCCTCTGACCGTTACTCCCGTGCTCGCGTCCGATGGCGGGACCGGAAGAGGAGGGCTTACCGGATGTCAGCAGGCTGGCTGGGTCCTTCAGGCAATGGGCTCCGCAGGGAACTACGCGTTTCGCAGTGAGCTTCGTCAGGTTCCAGAACCTGACGAAGCATCACTGCGAAACGCGTAGTTCCCTGCCGGAGCCCATTGCCTGAAGGACCCTGGTCAGAGGAGTGTGAACGGACGATCGGGCTGAAGCTGGGCTGCTGCCCAAGCGTATCGTAAGTGTTATTTCTGTTTGCGTTTTTTGCACTTAATAAATTCCATTTTTATTACTCACCGTGTCTGGCCCTTTTTCATTCCAAATTGGGGCACCCGGGAGATAAGTCACTTACATACTGCCTCCATTGGGAGGGGGAGGAAGCTATATTGCTTCTGGCAGCACTTATATAAAGTAAGACTGCCCATTATACTCTGCTAATCAGCACTACCACCCCTGTCAGACAGCAGGATATACAGAAACCTGCTAATCACCCGCTCTTACCCCCCCTATTTATATATCACCATTCCCACCTTAGATCAGTCCTAAAATAACAGATCCCCATTTTTAACTTATGGAAAAGTTTTTATTCTAGCTATCTATTCAAGCATTTTATTTAAATTTTATTTTATTGTGTTCGTGGGTGGGAACTCGGTCCCAAGTGTCCAGGAAATCCTCTGGTACTGTGATAACTTGGAGGGGCCGTCCACCCCGAACTGGAGTCCAGGGAGCAGCGATACCCCCCAGCCTCCAGGCTCTAAGGAGAGAGACGGAAATGCAAACCTCTCTGTTCCTAAATACCTGTGCAGTGATTAGAAGAGCAGCGTGAGGAGAACTAGACCCATTGTAATCTGTGGTCTGGATTTTCCATCCAGCGTCTGAGTTAATGTGAACTGTGGAATGGATCATTTTTAACTATTCCTGCGCACTTCTGACCTAAAAGGGGGCAGAAAGTCTGCCTAACATCTTTGGACTAGTTCACAATATCTCGAGCTCTGTCACTTCCTTTGGCTGAGCAGAGTTATTGGTAGCCTTGTTTTCCCCGTCTTTGTCTCTGCCTTGTTTTCTCTGTGCTTCTAACCTTGTTGCTGTGTGCCTCCTGTGTACCAACCCGGCTAGAACTTGGACCTGTGCTCTGGATTATCGACCACCGCTTGCCTCAGACCTTCCGACCTTCTCCATCCTGACCACGGCAAATGGACTATCTACTTCTCTACTGGCTCCAACCCTTTACCCCAACCTCAGTACCGCTGGGGCCCGCCTTGTTCGTGGTGGAGCGAAGCGTTACAGGATCAACAAGCCAGAGAGGAAGTCTGAGGTATCAAAACCATTTGGACAGGAGGGAAAGAAGTCAAGTCCTACGTCATCGGATCAATGGACGCTGCTTTGAATTTCCATTGTTCCACTAGACTGGGCCGGGACCTGTACCATGGGTGGCATTGAGGGCCAGAAGTGCCAAACTGAGCACGTGCCCCTTGGTTCATTCAGATTTTCCAGGTAACCCTGTGCATCCTACCAGCTTGTCTCTGATTAGCTGCGAGGTTTTTCTCATGCTCCTGATAGGGCGGGGCAGTAGGCAGAGGCAGTAATCTTGTAATGAAAGTCAGAGGTATTATAACCCCTTGCAGACATGAGATAGTTAAGTTCTCCAAGGTTCTCAGAGTTTTCCAGTATAAGTCTCCAGAAAGAAAAGGGCTGCTTCAGCGAAAAGCTGCCTGGAATATTTTCGTCCTGTTTTTGCAACTGTGATCAGGGATATGATTCCTGGTAGGAGGTGAGGAAAGTCTAGGTTGTTTACCCCATTTCCCAAGTAGTGTATCTTTTTGCTTTAGTTTGTGTTAACATGTGTGTCTGCCTATTCCTGTGAATACATTTACAATATTTCATTAACTTGTTTGCTCAATGCAGGGATCCTGGTAAAAAGGTGTAATGGGTGTAAATTGCCCTGGTCCCCTTCTGCTTACTGCGCGGAACCCCTCTTTTACTGTCACAACTATAGATTGTGGAAACTGTCCAAAAGAGAAGTCCTGACAGGGAGAGCAGCAATACTGAGGTGCCAAGCCCCCTCACTATGCTTCCAGGTTAGGGGGTTAAAAAAGGCTCCATCCCCATGGTTGTGGCTAGTGTGGTGGGTATTCTTCCTCTTCCCCCCCCCTCCTGCCCCCTTTTGCCCTCATTTTCCTGCTAGAAATCTGGTGGGTGGCAAGCAGGCAGGGGACAGAGGAGTGAAGAGGTTTAATCGATTGGGGGTCGAGGGTGACCACAGGGAGGAGAGGGGGAGGAGGGTCTGGCAGCAGGTTTATAGGAAAGAGGAAACAGGGGAGCGCCAGTATGCACGCGTCTAGAGGAGGTGGGTGTGGCGGTGTCATGGGATGTTGGGTATTGTGGGTATTAAATCAGAGCTGCAGCGAGGTTGTTCTTTGGGGGGGTAAAACCCCATGTCGAGTGGCGGTGTGATATTTGAGGCCAACACAGGGCAGTTGGTGAGAGGCAGCAGTAAGTGCTGGGCGGTGGGTACAGGGAACTGCCTCGGCATGGCCGATTTCATTGGAAGGAGCCAGGTGCTGGGTGGTCTCTGGCTGGTGGTGGGTGGGACACAGCTGGGTGCTATATGTCAGTCAAAGTTTAGGGTCTCTGGCAGTGTCGCCAAACATCAAAGGTTAATACGTCGCCAAATTAGTAAGGTTCAGCGAAGTATCATTAGATAGTGAGTCAGACATGGGGCGTGCCCCTGTTTATAGTCTCAGCATTTCGAAAGTCAAAGAAGTGCAGCTCCAAGACAAATGGTGATGCGCATGGGACTTAATGCGGAGTGAGTGCGCTTGCGACCTACGACAAGGTCGCAGTTGGTTTCAATGGCTGCAAAAGGGGCAAGTTTTGCCTGGCAGAAAGGTTTGCACATCTCTAGCCTGAATAGATAGCTAGAATAAAAACTTTTCCATAAGTTAAAAATGGGATCGTTATTTTAGGACTGATCTAGAGGTGGGAATGGTGATATATAAAGTAGGGGGGGTAAGAGCGGGTGATAGCAGGTTCTGTATTCCTGCTGTCTGACAGGGGTGGTAGTGCTGATTAGCAGAGTATAATGGCAGTCTTACTTTATATAAGTGCTGCCAGAAGCAATATAGCTTCCTCCCCCCTCCAATGGAGGCAGTATGTAAGTGCTTATCTCGGTGCCCAATTTGGAATGAAAAAGGGCAGACACGTGAGTAAGTAAAATGGAATTATTAGTGCAAAAAACAGCAAACAGAAACTAACACTTACGATACAGCTTGGGCAGCAGCCAGTTCAGCCCGATCGTCCGTTCACACTCCTCTGACCGCTTACCTCCCGTGCTCGCGTCCGATGGCGGGACCGGAAGAGGAGGGCTTACCGGATGTCAGCAGGCTGGCTGGGTCCTTCAGGCAATGGGCTCCGGCAGGGAACTACGCGTTTCGCAGTGAGTGCTTCGTCAGGTTCCAGGAACCTGACGAAGCATCACTGCGAACGCGTAGTTCCCTGCCGGAGCCCATTGCCTGAAGGACCCTGGTCAGAGGAGTGTGAACGGACGATCGGGCTGAAGCTGGGCTGCTGCCCAAGCGTATCGTAAGTGTTATTTCTGTTTGCGTTTTTTGCACTTAATAAATTCCATTTTTATACTCCACCGTGGTCTGGCCCTTTTTCATTCCAAATTGGGCACCCGGGAGATAAGTCACTTACATACTGCCTCCATTGGGAGGGGGAGGAAGCTATATTGCTTCTGGCAGCACTTATATAAAGTAAGACTGCCCATTATACTCTGCTAATCAGCAATACCACCCCTGTCAGACAGCAGGATATACAGAAACCTGCTAATCACCCGCTCTTACCCCCCCTATTTATATATCACCATTACCTTAGATCAGTCCTAAAATAACAGAT
>WSYH01008181.1:0-30120 GCA_036426205.1 Ascaphus truei
TTCTCCAAACTCAACTGACTAATTTGGGAAAATGTCTCTAATTTGAACATCCTTGGGCAGTGTCTCTAACTCTGACTCATAGCAAGCCAGAGCCAGATACAGATTGGCCAACACACATCAGGGGGCGTTCCAACCAATATCCACCCCTTAGATTGACATCCTCAGAGTTGCCAGGCCTGCCCTTGAATACTGACACATTATTCAAGGCTGGAATACAGACACACTGGATTAATAAAGGATTTAACCTTTCCACTGCCTGCACTAGAGGAAAGGCCCAGAAACAGAAGTAACTGCGAGGAGGCTTTGTTACATTCTCCCCCTGGTGGAATCCAATGTCCTCACTTGCACTACAGTAGGTATAACACTACCTTATTGTGCAATACCTGTAAATTCAATACAATCTGAAATGTAACAAACATTGTACACTTCAGCATAACACACATTGCATGGCTACCTCAGTAGTAATGGGCTGGGTCAGGCTTCCTGCCCATTTTGCCCTGACTGTCAGGTACTCTCACAGAATAGCACCTGCGCTTCCCATATTCGGAGATATACTCCTCCCGGTCCAGATGAATATTGTGGCCCACCACTCATAACTTTAATAATTGTGGAACTCTGTCAAGATCCACATAGGTAGGATCCTTAGCGGTGGTGGCTAGATGAGCCAGTATAGCCTCTTTTACCCACTCTATACGGTGAGCTTCAGCACTGCTCATTAATTTCTCAGGGAGATAGGGGTATTCGTAACCCATCTTCCTGAACCTATGAACTACTACTCTTTCTGCTCGGCTAAATTTCACCAAACTTTTATCAGTTGCAGTGCCAGGCAGCACCCAAAATTTGAGGGGACCTTCCCATAATGGTGCTCCCTCTGTCTCCTCCCTGACAGGAGACAATACCTGAACAGATTTTATTGAACCCGTCTCCTCCTCCTCACAATCCCCCCACTGCACAGACCCCTCCAAATGTATCACAGGCATAATAGACATTATATCACATTGTCCATTTGGAGCCACGGGTCACACTGGTGATAAGGGCTTGGGGGTCAAGGGTCGCACCCTGGGATTGGTGATGGACAGGGAAAGTGGGACAGAAGGGGCAGATGACACAGGGACTGGGGCCACCGGTGACATGGGGGCCTCACTAAAGTCTCGAGGGGGAACACTCAGGGAATTCACCCGAGGAGAAGCAATAGTACAGTCCTGAGTCAAGTTCAATTTGCTCCTCCCTTTGGCCTTAATATAGCGGGATTCAGCCAGCGCTTTGGCCTAATGAGTGTCTCTGGCTTCCTTCCTCTCCATACAGCACAGGTGGAAAGGATCTTTCGTAACAGGAGCACTCACCGGAGCGGCCTGGATGTCACAGGAGCTCACCCGGTCGGGCGACTCTGCGGCCTTCTCATCTCCCGGTGGTGGAGCAGCAACTGTAGAGTCGATGCAGTCATCAAGGGTGGTGCCGGCCGTCACTTCTCCCGATAGTCGATCCCTCAGCATCATATCATCGAAGTGGCGTTCAGCAACTCGCATGTAGGAGACGGCACGAGCTCGGGCCTCGCACATCTCCTGTTGACGCCGCAGGTACAGCTCCGCAGCTTTCTGGACTTTATCCCAGCGAGGATCCGAAGCAGGAACAATCAACTTACAGCCAGCAGTAGCAGCAAGATTGTCCCCAACACCATTGGGTGCATAGGAGGCATCTGCCAATACCTCTGGGGTGTCCGGAACAGCAGAATCTTCAACGGAGGGTACTTCCCTTTCGGAGCAGCTTACCGGAGCGGCAGTAGAACGCACCTCACAGTATGGAAGTGAGGCGGTACCGCAAGGCTCGGACGGCAGACCACTGAGTGCCACTGGCACGGGCGCAGAGGGGGATGGCTCCGGAGACGGAGGAGGGTCAGGCAATCGTTGGAAGGCATTCACCCAGGCGGTAGGACCCAGCAGAGAGCCTTCTTTTCAGCCACCATGCCTTACGGTGGGCAGATCCATGCTGGACCTGTACGACGGGTGAGTAGACACCACTTGTAGGTCAGGGTAAAACAATTCATACACCATGGCTACGTAATGATGTGCAGCATCATCGGCCAATACTTGGGCCAGTTGTGACAACTTACACACCAGTTGGTATAAAGTGTGCAGCTCCCCAGTGCTCATAGCAAGGTCCGGTCCTTCAGGGCCGTCGGGTCTAGCCCTCAGATACGGCACTTGACAAGCGGAGCAGCTTCCCATAAGATGTAGCAAGCCGCCTGGGTAGTCACATAGCGGGCAGACCACGAGGAGTTGGTTCTCAGGGGAGTCCTGGATGACAAGGACTCAGCTCATAAATCTGCCCACGGTTCTCCATCTGTATAGCAGGCAAATCACAGTAGAGGCACAACTGCTATCTCTGGAGTACACGTGTGTCTGGCTCCTCACATCCTGTGTGCTCCTGCAGGGCACACCCAGCTCCTCCCCCTGGTGGATAGTATAGTCCAATCCGGAGCAAGCAAGGGGAGGGGTTTCAGTAGTTTGCACTGTTTCTGCAAACTGTAAATCCAGCAAAAGCTTGCAAGTTGATGTAACTTTTGCAAAAGAGCACATGGCATCCCTGGTAGTGGCGGGAACCGCCATTTTGAGGTACATAAGAGTCCATGCGGCCCCAGTTCTCTGGAATCGCCATTTTAAAGCACAAAGTCCAGCACCACATGGTCTCCTTGAGAGCAAAATCACCATCTTGTGAGGACTTGTGAGCACAGGTGTGGCCCCCTTTCTTCAGTAAGGGGCCACACAAATAAAGCACAATTCTTTCTGTTGAGTACCACACACCCTGGTATAGCTTCAGGGAACGCCTCACAAACCTTTACTGCAATAGTCCTATTATTGCTGGGTGCACAGGGGTCTCCGATCTCACCGCATCGTCCCCTTGATGCTGTCCCCTTGATGCTATCTTTGTTGGGGAATACAGAAGGGTATCCACGCTACCTGGCACATATCCACCAGGGGGTTGCCCCAACTGCATGGCCAGGATGAGCCTGCAGGCTCCCTGGTGTAGCCTCAGGAACCTGTTATTCCCCATCCTTTTCCGGGGTATACAGATAGGCAGGGTATCCATGCTCCCTGGCACATAGCCACCAGGGGGTCGCCCCACAGGCTAGCAAATATTATGTGGGTATCCACGCTCCCTGGCACACAGCCACCAAGGAGTCGCCCCAACATAGAAAGTCCTCTTAGGGTAACCCTCTCCCTGGGGAAGCTTCAGGGATAGATTCCCTCTCTGGAGAGTCTGCCTGCTGCTGCAAAAGTCCCAAACACTGCTGCATGGTCCACTGTCTCTGGAAACCTGTCCCGTTGGTAAAACCTGTCCTGGGGAGCAGTACGTCTCAGCAGCACCTCCAAATGTAACCCTTTTATCATACCCCCCCCTCCTAAGTGAGATGGGAGGTACACTACTTCTTGGCTACTTTCATGTGGTCTTGGTGCTGTGACCTGCTGGCAACAGGAGGGCTGAGTGTTCCGCGGTAGTGTGGGGAGAGCCAGGACAGGGAACAGAGGGGACAGATTAACTTGATCTCTCTCTTGAGGTGCAGTGCCTCCAGCCAGCGAGGATCCCGTGTAGATCTTCAGGGGATGGACCCCCACTGACACTCCTTAATACCAGAGACAGGAACTCACACAGCAATGTCTTTTCTGTATTTATTCATCAGACAGCTCCAGTACAGCGAATGCAGTCTTCCATGATCTCTAACTGCATAGATGTCTCTTTAGATCAGATCCCTGTCTAAATAGTATATTTCCCTTCCCCATCCCAGCATGGGAGGAGAAGGGAGAGACTTTCTCTGCCCTGTCTAACTTCATCTTCTCCAAACTCAACTGACTAATTTGGGAAAATGTCTCTAATTTGAAAATCCTTGGGCAGTGTCTCTAACTCTGACTCATAGCAAGCCAGAGCCAGATACAGATTGGCCAACACACATCAGGGGGCGTTCCAACCAATATCCACATCCTCAGAGTTGCCAGGCCTGCCCTTGAATACTGACACATTATTCAAGGCTGGAATACACACACAGGCTTAATAAAGGATTTAACCTTTTCACTGCCTGCACTAACAGGACTGGCAGAGGAAAGGCCCAGAAACAGAAGTAACTGCCGGGAGGCTATGTTGCATAAAAATAGGAGGAAGGGGAGGGTGTAATTAAATGGAATGGGGGGGACTGCTCCTTTAATGTATTGCTAAAGGTTAGTGATCAAAGCAGGTGGCAGAGAGTCAACATCGGGCTCACAGGCTGCGGTCAGCAACAGGGAATCCACAGGGCACAGACAGGTTCGGGAACAAATGGAACCATGCTCAGGCAGGGGCTTGGAGTAGTTGCTGCTATTTAAAGCCCTGGAACAGGTATAGCCAATTACTAACTCCAGGAAGACATTTACCAGGAATCATGATGACTGCACCAGCCACGTACTGTAAGGGCAGGTTCCATGAAAACCATGGATTGGAACCCTTACACTATATGTTGGCCCAAATGCAAAATCTGAAATATGGATGGTAAAACACTATCTTCTTTACGACACCGCTATTTAGAGATTTATTTTCCTGTTATTTTTACTTATTGATGCATTTAAGTTTTTTATGTAGTGTTACCTATTGTTATTTTGTAAAGAGCAAATTCCACCGTTTTTAAAATTACCCAATAGCATTTATGAATTTGTAACGTTGCTGACTGCAGAACAGGATATGGACCCGCAGGGCAGAGGTAGGGAGTAATACACCAACCTTGGCCTGGGATCAGAGGCCTGAGATGCAGGGATAGTCAGGTACGGTTCCGAGTCGAGGCAGGCGGTAGGCAAAGGGTAGTCAGGCATGGTTCCGAGGTCGAGGCAGGCAGCAGGCAAAGAGTAGTCAGTTCCGGTTCCGAGGTCGAGATAGGCAGCAGGCAAAACAAAGGCAAGGCAAAGCTCAGACAGGACAAGGTAACAAGTACTTTGCATGAGCAAGGTTGGATAGCAACTGCCTGCTACTTAAAAGCCAGAGGCAGCTGCTAGCAAAGGAAAGTTCAAAGTGAGGCTCACTTCCTGTGAGGGCAGAGATTGCCAGGAGGCAAGATGGCCGTGGTATCTTCAGAGAAGGTGATGTCACGTCCTGTAAGCATTCATCCTGAATGTTCAGATCCCTTATAGAATTAGACTTAAAAGACCAATACATGGCTAAATGTAAAATATATGGATTTGGTCATATTGAATTTGTCATTATATGTAGGACACTGGTTGCTGTCATTGAAGTAAAATGGCTTGAAATGTATTTAAATGAATGAGATTCACTACAAAAGAATATTGTAGCATGTTCCTGTTTCAAACTGCCTTAAGATAGTTTGGATTTTGGAATACTAACAAATAGGTAAGGCAAGACTTGAAAGTGGCTTTTGGAAAATCAAGTAGTCGGATACTTGTGGGTGAGAAGGGAACTTAATGAGAATGAGAGGCTGCAGCCAACAGGTGCACCCTTAATAACCACATATAGGTGCCACCATGAAATAATAGGAGAACCTCTCCTAAGTAGTAAATCATTAAATAATTTACTTCACTCTGAGAAATAAAAGTGAATGATTTTCTGGATATTTCGACTTACTGAATTATATTCTGTGATGAACATCACAGAATATAATTCAGTAAGTCGAAATATCCAGAAAATCATTAGCGACAATTGGAAAATTCTGTGTAATGATCCTGTCCTTGGTCCCTCCTTAGAGCCTGCACCGAGTTTCATTTACCGCAAAGCAAAAAATTTGAAGCACTATTTAGCACCTAGTGATATAGGGCCCTCAATTGACCCTACATCAGGAACAACTTGGCTCCCCATCAAACCTAATGGGAATTTTAGCTGCGGTAAATGTAAAGCTTGCAAAATGCTTCATGTAGATCGTAAAAAATTTATTTCAAATATTACTAAGGAGCATTTTGCGGTTAAAGATTGTATATCGTGTAAAACCACTTACGTAGTCTATTTACTTCAGTGTCCATGCGGGTACCAATATGTGGGACGCACTAAGAGATACCTTAGGATTCGCATTTTAGAACATGCTAGAAATATTAGGTTGGGTTTAGAACACCATAGTGTTGCAAGACATTTCAAACGAAAACACAATTGCGACCCTAACCTTCTGAAGTATATAGGTATTCAAACTGTTAATGTTGGGAGACGCGGTGGTGATAGAGACAAGATGCTCTCTAAACAAGAAAGCATGTGGATCTATAAGCTGCAGACCATGTCTCCTTTAGGGCTAAATGAAGAACTCGATGTATGGTCTTTATATTGAGTCTTTTTACTGATTTTTATATCAAATAGGTTTTAATATATTTTTATATCAAATAGGTTTTAATATATTTTTAATATAGTTCCATTAATATCTGATCTCCAGTGATTAATCCTGTCTATATTCTTTACAAATTCTCTTTTTCTCTATTAGAACACCAAAGATTAGCTCACTGATAGAATTCAAATGTTTATAAAATGAATGACTAACATATGTCTCTTTATTTTTTAGCATCATCATAAATTTTATGCTTTTTTCATGTTTCTTATGTTAATTTTATTAAAGGATTTTATAATAGTAATGTTTAGTTATGTTAAAAGTAATATGTGTATTTTCAATATGTATGCTTTACCTCTAATGTGGGAGGCTGAACTTCATTTGTAATTAGCCAATCACAAGAGAATTGTGGGTATAAAAAGCGCCCCCTCACCATTTCCTCTATTCCCTGACGAAGTGTTTGATACACGAAACGCGTTGGACTGAATGATGGCGCATTCCCCTTGCATCAGAAAGAGGTTTTATATTGCCTTTATTTGCCTTTGTACCACTTTACCACACTGTGGTTCAGGACTGTATATCTGGGACTTATTTACCACTCACACACATGCGGTCTGAGTCTGTGCCTGACGCCGCTTGATGACGTCACTGGCGAGCGCCCTGTGATCCAGCGCTGTGGAGCAGAGAGGAGCGTGCATCCGCGGTGGTAATAACATCAGCTACACCCAACCCAGCCGGGACAGAGGGATTCCCCCTCTGCGGTGATCCAAGTGGGCACTGTGAACCGGAGAGGAGCATGTGTTGGTAGCGGTGATCGCATAGGCTGCACCTGACCCGGCAGGGACAGAGGGAATTCCCCTCTGCGGTGTGACAAGCCAGTGGTGTGAACTGGAGAGAAGTGTATACTCGTGGCGGCGACTCCATCAGCTATACCTGATCCAGAGGGAAATTTCTTCTGTGGAGGAGAGCTGGTCCCGGTGATCCCCATCTGAGCACAGAGTGGTAACATGTCCCTAACATGTCCTACTTAATATTACTATATTGATGTACGTGCAATACTCACCTGATTTTTAATACAATATTGTTATTTATACTAGACAATGAGGTTTTTTTGCGCTGTCTTTCTTCTGTTAAAATACTAGATTGCATTATGGAGAAAGGACCAGCGTTACAGGACCCTAGTCTCAGTAAACCTAAATAATTTCTCGCAGACAGCAGAGACTAACCGGAAGACAGGGAGGTGAAGACAGGGCACCACAAAGACTATTCTAATAACAGTGTCTTGCTACAGGTTGTATTATTACCTCAGTTTCATTTTTGGAGGGACAGCTCTTTATAAGCGAGTGTGAGTAACACTGAATCTACCTACTGGGTGGAAGACTAATATAAATAATAAGAAGAGCAACAAAAGCAAGGCTGCGTTTATAGTAACCATAACGGCGCACGGGAAATTGCGCACCGCGAGAACAAATATGTTGAAGTAAATGAGTCCGGCAATAGTGCGCGCAAGCGTTGGTGTGATGCAGAGCGACAGCGCGGCAGAATTTTTAAGATACAAATGAATTCGGTTTTTTTTCACGCATCGGCTGCGTCACGTGAGCGGTTCAGCCAATCAGGGCGAACCAGCCATGTGATGCGTCCGCCATGCCTCCCCATCTCCTCAGACCTCAGTGCAGGGATCACTCGAGCGATAAGCGCGTGCGATGCTAGGCGCTTCGTCGCAATCCTGCCCGCGCCTACAATAATCATTAAGGTAAGCCTATAATTTTGACGTATTAGGGGGTGAGAGGTAAATATTTCTAAACTTAAATCAACTCACTGAGCAAAACATTCAGTCATACTGTAGTTATTCAATATGCTGCGAAGCCGCTTACAAGTACTAAAGAATCATGAATCGCCATTCCAACCTTCTGTATGGGACATTGTAACAGGGAATTATCCCTGTTGAAGAAACTATATCTAAAATCCAGCAGGGATCTGGTTAAGTGCAGCAGTCGATTAACTAGACTCCACCTGGCCAATTATGTCTTTAAGAAAAGCCTCCTGTTGGAAACAGGAGGGAGATTCCTTAGCTCACATTTGGGCTGACAGAAGGAGAGCAGAGAAGCCTGCACACAGACACTGTCTTGAGCACAAAGGCTATGCTGAGATCGTTACACCCAGACACACAGAGACCTATATTTCCTGGACACAGAGGACCCAGGAACCCGCCAGAGACTGACCTGCTTAAGGTACATCCTGAGACTTTAGGGTGATAGGCTGATAAAGGGAATATCCCTCCAGTCCTGCAGATAGAGTCTGGTAAAGTAAGTTAACCCTTAGAAAGGGATAGGAGTTTGTTATTTTGTTGTTTTTGTATGTTTTTCCTGGATAAAGGAACAGGCTCAATAAAGCCAAGCTATAATTTCACCATAATCGGTCTCCATTATATGAATCTCTGCACACATCTCTTACATATGGTTTCAAAGGGGCCCCGGAGACTACCTGTGAATTTGTTTGTGCTTTTGCCTGAATACAGTTCCTGCAAACAGCCTGAGCACCAAAACAAAGAATCACGTGCAGAAGTGACCAAAATTAATGGGCTACATACCCAGGCAGGAAAACTACACTGCACTGGAGAAAGCCACAATGCCACAGTTTGACTTAGGCCTCGGACATGGTCAAAAAGACCGTGCTGAGGCGCGCTGAGCCGCGCTGAGGGGAAACATTATCCCTATCAGCGCGGCTTTAGACGGCGCTTCCGCACGCTTCCTCAGGCGTGCAGAGGCGTGTGGAATTTCAGCCGACAGACCAATTTTAGATTTCCCGCTGAGGGAAGCGCAGGGCCGGTCACGTGACTGCCAGAAGCCAATGGAAGTCCGTGACGTCGGCGCCGTGACGTGGCGCACTAGCCCTGCCTCCCGCTCCGCCTCCAGGCCCACCTCCCACCCGGCACACAAGAGCACTCGCTGGCGCTCATGCAGGGACAAGAAAAATCTCCTGCTTGAGCAGGAGAGCATGAGCGTCAGCGCTGCCCAGCGCTCCTCCCTGCACCATGTCCCAGGCCTTAGAGGACTGCGACAGACGGTGACCCACACAAGGTACTGAGGCTGTGACCAGAGTCTATGCCACCACTTGTGTGGGGAAAAAAACCCATGGGATTAAAAAAAAAAAATCGCCCAGCTGAAGTCAAATACAGACTTTGCAAGAATGGAGAAGAAAATGTGTTCTGGTTTAAAGAGCCCAGCCACACGGAGCAGTGTCCCTTTAGGTCTTATTCGTATGATGAGGATGATCCCTATGTGGCCCCAGTAAAAGGGCTGCAGCCAGAGAAATATTTTTATCAACATGCCAAGGAACTGCAGCAGCTAGCAATGGGAGGTGGTCACAAGGAAGATACAGAATATGTAAATGAAACCGCAATCACCAAATGTATATATCTCGAATGGAATTGAATGACTGGTGCTAAAAGGGTTAATATATGGTATTAACAGTGTTGATCAAAAAAAGAATTTGATCAGAAAAGCAACCCTCTATAAACAGCACTCAAATCATATGTAGTATGTTGGTGGACACAATGGATGGTCCTGCAGAATTGCTGCATAAAGAAGTAAGTATTGTCAGAATCACCGCAGAAGTCAAAAACAATAAAATTTTATTACGTCTATATCGACCTTTAAAAACACAGATGCAGTATTAAAAATCCCCATATTGTTGTGGCTGATATGAATAGTTGGGATAATAAGGTAAATATGATTAGCTAATCTATTCAACTATTTGTATCTTAACATCCAGACAAAAATGTAAGTTTACATTGGAGAAAAACTACAGAGATAGGCTAATATTGTACCTAGGAGCAATGGTAGTACCATAAATAACTGACCATATCTATGTTGGTCAGAGTATTAAGGGATAGAATAATCAACAAACAAAGGAGAAGCTCTGTAAATACCAAAATTGCAACCTTGAAACCCCTTAGAAAAGGGTGTTTCTCACCTCTAATTAACTCTCATGTGTGTATACTGAGGGATAGATACACTGCATGTATATAGGTTTTGTTGCAAATGGCGATATATATGCATAGTATTGTAATAGAGTCTTACATGTTATAACAGAATCTTCTTTGTAACCATAAACATGTAGCATTAGAGCAGTAGTATTCTCATAGATGTATAAAATGTAAATTCAAACAGCAGTTTAGTTGGTGGTGTGTGAAAATAATGAATCACTGGCAGTAGAGACACTTAATAATCCCAAAGGACGCAGCCGTGAAACCCACACTGCAAGGATATTTACCACCTCTACTTTGCTCTATTAATGTAAAAAACATAGGTAACATTACCACTGTATGTATAGAAGTTATTACAGATAGCGATGTCAGGGCAGTGTATAAATTAAGCCTTCTATGCCATAAACACGTCCCCTCTTGTAACGATTGACATTGTTCACCACGCTCCCCCTGATGCAGCGTGGTGAACACGTGAAACGTGTGTCGGGAACGTAGGGCGTCACGACTGTGACGTCACTCGAAGTGGCAGCATCCGATCACATCAGACGAGCAGGCTTGTATCGTGTAGCGGCATTTTGATCCGGTCTATCACTAAATGTCAATCGTTACAAGAGGGGACGTGTTTATGGCATAGAAGGCTTAATTTATACACTGCCCTGACATCGCTATCTGTAATAACTTCTATACATACAGTGGTAATGTTACCTATGTTTTTTACATAAATAGAGCAAAGTAGAGGTGGTAAATATCCTTGCAGTGTGGGTTTCACGGCTGCGTCCTTTGGGATTATTAAGTGTCTCTACTGCCAGTGATTCGTTATTTTTCACACACCACCAACTAAACTGTTGTTTGAATTTACATTCTATACATCTATGAGAATACTACTGCTCTAATGCTACATGTTTACGGTTACAAAGAAGATTCTGTTATAGCATGTAAGACTCTGTTACAATACTATGCATATATATTGCCATTTGCAACAAAACCTATATACAAGCAGTGTATCTATCCCTCAGTATACACACATGAGAGTTAGAGGTGAGAAACATCCTTTTCTAAGGGGTTTCAAGGTTGCAATTTTGGTATTTACAGAGCTTCTCCTTTGTTTGTTGATTATTCTATCCCTTAATACTCTGACCAACATAGATATGGGCAGTTATTTATGGTACTACCATTGCTCCTAGGTACAATATTAGCCTATCTCTGTAGTTTTTCTCCAATGTAAACTTACATTTTTGTCTGGATGTTAAGATACGAATAGTTGAATAGATTAGCTAATCATACTTACCTTATTATCCCAACAATTCATATCAGCCACAACAATATGGGGATTTTTAATACTGCATCTGTGTTTTTAAAGGTCGATATAGACGTAATAAAATTTTATTGTTTTTGACTTCTGCGGTGATTCTGACAATACTTACTTCTTTATGCAGCAATTCTGCAGGACCATCCATTGTGTCCACCAACATACTACATATGATTTGAGTGATGTTTATAGAGGGTTGCCTTTCTGATCAAATTCTTTTTTTGATCAACACTGTTAACACAAGGAAGATACATAAGTTTTACTTGGCAAGGGCACATCCAGTATCACTGATGAGAAAAAATGTGTGCACAGTACTGCTGATGTTTTAGAACCTACAAAAGAAAAGAAGAAAAAGTCTACAGAGACGCCTGTGAGAGCTACAAACTCTGCAAGCAAAGTCTGCCCACCTGTAGGACTACCAGCTGTGGTTCTAGCGAATACAGTGGAAACAGCTGCAATAGCGCCTCCCAAGGTCAGGAAGAAAAATACACCTGATAGCCCCAAAATAGAGGACAAGATGTGGCGTTCCTGTAATGAACCCTTCCCCACGGAAGAGTGGCCCTTCCAGTCCTATGAGGATATGGATAAGGATGAAGATATCTCTTATGAGGAACCCAAACCGAGTCACACCCACAAAACACACCAAGAATGGTGGAGGTGCCTAAACTCGGTACGCACCGAACAAAGAGGTCTCTATGACCACGTATATTCCTGCCAGCTAAATCAACTGAAAGAAAAGCCTGGCAGATAAAGCAAAGCTGCTGAAGTTTCAAATAAAGACAGAGACCCCAGTATCCCTGATGGGACGGAGTCATCCAAAACAAAAAGGCGGAAAAAGAAAAGCGGTGCTTCACTTACCATGGAAGGAACAGACACGTCCGCAGATCTCGCAGAGCAAAAGGGGGTCCGAGATGTCCTGCAGCCTAGAGAAAATTAAGCATTCATCACGCGCATGACAGACTATCCAGAGGGCCCAAGGCAGAAGTCGTGTAAGTCAAAGAGGTGTCTGTCCGGTGCTAACAGTGAGGAACCCTCAACCAACCATACCAGAGACGGAACCAGTGAGTGATGATTTATTGACAAGCCCTGAAGATGCACTGCAAGCTGCCAGGCATAGCTGTGATCTGCTCTGAAGAATTGAAAATGGAGAGAGAATATAATGCTGAGCTACAGAAGACTGTGCTCACAATTTACTCTGTGGCCAAGACCGAATTGGGGGATCTAAGGACGGATCTAGATCCTGCGAACACTACTATTACCGCCATGGATGAAAAGCAGAGCAAGTCTGACAAAATGATTGATAACTTAAAACAGAAATATAAGGATGCACTGAAAAAGATTACAATCTCTCCGCAAGAGGTTCACAATTGCCATAGAGAGTTGGAAGTTTCTCAGAACGAGGTTCATACTCTCCGCATAGAACTGAGTGCCTCACACCAGGAGGTCAACAGTATCCGGGCAGAGATGGACATATCGCAGAATGAGGTTCATACTCTCCACATAGAACTGGATGCCTCCCACTAAGAGATCAGCAATCACTGTACAGATCTGTAAGTCTCTAATAAGGAACTTCACAGCTTGCTGAGGAGCTGGAGGAGCTTAAGGTACTACCTGAGACTTGGGGGTAATAGGCTGGTAATGGTAATATCCCTCCAGTCCTGCAGATTGGGTCTGGGAAAGTAATTTAGCCCTTACAAAGGGATAGGGGTTTGTTATGTTGTTATTTTTGTATGTTTTGCCTGGATAAAGGAACAGGCTCAATAACGCCCAGATATAATTTCACCCAAATCGGTCTCCATTATATGAACCTCTGCACACATCTCTTACAGACGTACATTTAAAGACTCACCTTGGATATAGGAGAAGACCAGAATCTGTTGAACCCAAGAATAAGTGTAGGGTCCTAGTGATATGCCTATCAGGGATTTACCAATTGTCATGTGAGTTGAATGCAATTGTTTCAACTCACACACACAAAAAAAATTGCATATGTGATATATACGTTTTAGTTTAGATTTACTGTGCTATGTGCGTGCAATGAATGTTTGCTTCTTGGGTTTCTCAAGCTGACTTTATTATTTCTGAGGGAAATCGAATGACTTGTTTATATTGCGCAATGTCATGGAGTTGGCTCTGGTTTGAATACAGTGTGTTGAAAGGCATGTGTGTTTCTGTCAGACATCCCTCCCATACAGAAAATTAAAAAAAAAAATCAAACTTCTGAACCTTATCTTGTGAAATGTCATAAAATAAGTAAGCAGTGCTATAAAACACAACTTAATTTAATGTGATTATTGTAAATAGCAAAGCAAACCTTGCATTCCGTGACTCGCCCACACATGTTGTACCTTGTACACAAAACAATATATTTCAAAGAAAAAACGCAAATAAAAATATCACTTGTGAGCACATTCACATGTCTCAGACACGTCTGCAACCCTGCTTTTCCCCATTATCTCTTAGCATACAGTGCTTCCACTGCAGCCAGGGATTCTGGGTAATGACATGTAAATAAGCACACAGTGTCACCTTTTACTTCATGACAGATGTAAGACAGGGTACACGGATTTGAAGTATAACCAATTAATTTATTGAGCTAATCACAACGTTTCGACCGTAATGGTCTTTATCAAGTGCAAGTGGCTTAATGACCAATTTACCTTTTACTTCATGTCATTTTAACATGGACCTCTATAAGCTTATGCCTGCCGCATTACACAGCTTTTCAGCACGGCTTGGGTTAAAGAATTACGTAAACCTACTTACAGACAGCTGGGTCTCATCAGTTACTTGCTTTAAAGTACAATGCACATGAAGGTTTTTTGTCACTTTTTTACCCATCATAACTTATACAATGTGTGCTTGAAAGAAGAAACAAAAAGAAAGCAAGTACAAGAAGTACTGCATTTTCTGCATTTTGTTATTCTTCACAGAAAGGTCAACTCTTGCTACCTTCCTCCTTACCACGTCCTTTCTAAATACAGTGCGTCCTGGTATAGTTATGTCCCAGTTCTGATTTTCATTGTATCAAGCCACAATATCCAAGTCATTGCTTGTCGTTATTGCAATTAGGTTTCTGGTTTTGCTTTCCAAACCGCATGCATCTGTATACATTGCCTGAAGGCTTTTGTTCCTGCTTCCTCTCTACACCGCCTTGTGTGTATGTTATTTATCTTTGTCCTGTTTAAGCTGTCTTTAATTCCCCTGGGTACGTTTCCTGCTGTAAAGTCCTGCTCTATCACTACCTCTTGCAGGAATGGGGGAAGGGGGAGAGGTATAAAATGGATGTGTCCTATCCATTCCACTACACCCCTCAGCTCGTTTTAAAGACTTGAAAAAAGAAGAAAATGTGCGACCAGCGCTAATGAACAAAATTAAATGTATGGTGTGATATAACACACTAATGGTGAAACCTAAAACTTATATATAAGTAAGGCTGACTAGATGAATGTAATTAAACCAAAAGGATTAAGTACAACACAGATACAGAAAACAAATAATCTGGCGCAAAAATAACAGTGTAACAAATCCAAAATAAATAATTGGATCTGACCATATGTGAATGTCCAATATCGATATGCAGAGTACCTCCAAAGAATATCTTGAATGTCGTCTCACAATATGTGGGAAAAAACAAAAACACCAATCATAGTGTACAACTGTAAAAAAAAAAAAATTAAAAACTACACAGACAGGACCTGACAAACTCACAATGAAATGACAACTATACTAAAACAGAAACTGCACCTAAAGCTGCGGCCGCCTTTACCCTAGTGCGGCCGTAGCGGCGCAACTCTGATAACCGCGGGCAGATGCAGTATGTTTTTTTTTCCCGGAATATATTGCGGCATTTTAGCACTCGTAATATTAGCATTTTATTAGCGCTGTCTGCAATACTGCAATACCATCTAAAAACTCAGGGGGCGTTCGCGAGCTGTTGTCTTCAAAGTCTAATACTTTAGCAGTTCAACATACAGTATGTCAGTACACAGTCTGCGTGCGCGCGCGCAGTAATTATAAATTTGCATATTTATACATGCATGTGCAGTGCTGTATGTCTCATTTGAAAATTGTTGAAACGCATAGGCGTGTACTGTAACAGTATCCCATTTCGGCATATACAGCGCTCTCCCCTCGCTCGCCCCCGCACACACACAGGCTAATTTACTGCACTGCAGTATTTCAACTTCTTATCTTATCTACAGTACAGTACACCTCTCCCACACCATTCCTTTGAATATGTGTCTTTCTGATTTCAATCACATTCCTGCTTGATAGCTGATGATTACTGCGCATGCGTCTGTAACTTCACCACTGCTTGCTTGCGAAGTTCAAGAGTGAGTGACAAAAAAAAAAATCTCATTTTTTATTTTTATTTTCTCCACAAGCCTGCCTAAACCATCTTGATATTACGATATTCAATCTGTGCTGTAGCTTTTGACTGTGACACTGTGCGTTTGACTGCACATGGTTAATTTGTGTGCTTTTTATGTATTTGGGTATGTAGGGATCAAATTATTATGATGACCTGCCTTTTGAAAATATGTCATTTCTTTGAACTACAGTACAGCTAATCCTTCATGCAGCTGTACCCTGTACCCCCCTCCCCCACGCACACACACAAGGCTCACTCAAGGATTTGAACCTCTTATCGACAGACACCTCTCCAGAACCATTCCATTTCTAAAGCTTCTCATTGTGCTTTTAATTGTCCATCCATAGCCGAGCATCACCTCTCTGCGCCTGCGTGTAATCCTCAAAACCATTCATTAATTTTCCTATTGTTGGCTTTGAGTCCCCTCTCTGTAATCCTCTTTGGGAAGGGAGCTAGCTGATGATTACTGCGCATGACTCACCCATCCAACCCCCAAACCTTTGAGGCTTTGTTTACGGTAACGCTTGCGATAATCCCTTATCGAATTTGATATGTAAATCTGATTTGCACAGCACTGTGAAATTGAGTTAAAAAAAACATAATCTGATTCATGTTTTTGGTGCAGTAAATTACCACTTTTTGTAATTCTTTCTTTTTCTTTGGTGTAGGGGGGAGGGGGGTCAATGATTATGATTATCATGAATGTAAAGAATTATTTATTATATTTTATCAGGAACAAAAAATACAAATATACAAATAATCATGAATAATACAAACTGTAGTCTTTATTCAGTTCTTCTGTCAGTTGAAAATTGAGGGCCGTTGGATAATCATGAATAATGCACATTGATAATAATATTAATTAATAATATATAATAATATATATTATATATATATAATATATAATAATATATTTTTTTCCGTCTATCTACTTCCTCATTCTGTGTACAGTACAGTAGTTCATTGAGAGATAGGAGGTTTTGTGTAAATCATGACAGCAGTTTAGATACACTTAACTGTACACACAGTTCACAAACTTTACACATGATACCCCCCCTCTCCCCAGTTCATCCTTTTTTTTCTGAAAAGACAAGAAAAGAAAAAATTAGTGCAGTTATGTGCATACTGTATTATGGCATTGTGTACTGTACAGTACTGTCAAACTAGTCTATACTGGAACTAATGTATACTGTAACTACTGTTAAATACTTTGTAACAAGATGGCTAGTGCTGCTCTCTCAGGAAATAAAAAAATTGAGCAGTTAGGTGCATATTATGGCATTGTGTACTGTATAGCTACTCCATATTGGACAACAGTATGCAGTTAGTACTGTCAAACTAGTCTATACTGGAACTACTGTATACTGTGACTACTGTTAAATACTTCGTAACCAGGTGGCTAGTGCTGCTGTCTCAGGAAAGAAAAAATCTGTGCCATACTTACCTGTATCATACTGTACTTACAATACTACAGTACAGTACTATACCATACTACCTTCCTGATGCTTGCCCATTACGCACGATCACAATGGGCAACACAGTCGCAATATGGTCTATATATTTATTGCATCGTTCCACGGTGAGTACATCGTTCCAAAAACTCATTATGCCTTGCGCCAACTCATCATTTTTGGAGGGTTTCACGACTTTTCGGATATGGTCCTTCAGCTGATGTCAGACCATTTCGATAGGATTGAAGTCTGGCGATCTGTCATTGGAGGGGGAAAAAAAGGACAATTAGTTAAATAGATACAGTACACAGTAAAAACAGTGGGAAAAAATGAGACACGGTTACCGCACTTACTCCGCTGGCGTCTTCACCCAGTTGATATCGCGCTCAAGAATATGCGCTGTTGACGCGGTATGCTTCGGATCGTTGTCCTGGTAGAAACGGTGACCATCTGGGAACTCACGTGTGATGTATTCCACAATCTCAGGCACAATTTGCTCTTGGAAAAAAGCTTTATTCATGATTCCTATAACAAGAAAAGAAAAGTGCTCAAAAAACACTGTACAGTACAGTGTATAAGGCAAAAGCGTGTGACATATTTTACTGTACCTTCAAAGATGATGATGCATCCTGGTCCACGCCTAGAGATGGCACCCCACACATGCATTTTCACTGGGTGTTTCGGACGCGGCTTCATACATATGTGACCTTTTTTGTGGAATGCAAAGGTGGCAAATCTCTCCAGCGAAACAGTAGACTCGTCAGTGAAGATTCAATCCTGGAAAGTTGCTTCTCTGTCGATCCATGCCTGGGCCTGGACCACTCTCTTTATCTTGTTAACGTCCCTTATCATAGGGTACGCTCTGTAATGACAAGGAATAATTTTATAGGAACAGTACAGTTTCTTAAATAACACTTTAACCTCCTGTACTGTCCAGTACGAACCTCACACATCCATATTTCCATCCAATTCTGTGTCTCATCTTCTTTATGCTGGTCTCGGATACAGTGAGATTGTGATTTTGCTGCAGGGTGTATTTGACCCTTAAGGCAATCTTCTCATCATTCTCTTCACTTATTTTGTCGACCAGAAGAGTTGTCTCCCTACAGTATACAGAAAAACAACAATCCGGTAAGTTACAGTGCAGTAGGCCACAAGTACAGCACATCATTTACAGTAAAAATAGTATAAAATTAGATAGATCTACACAATATATAGTTCTATTAATATGCAGCAATATAAACAATAATAGATATACTGTATTATATAGTTATATAAATATACTTACGCGTTAGTTACCGTTGGTGTCCTCGTGCGTTGTTTGCTTTTTCCGTGTGCATGATAGCACACGGTGGTTGATGGCACAACCAGGCCAGAAGCAGCTAAGCAGCGTTGGATATCTGCAATTCGTTGTCCGCTCGTGTACATCTCCTTAATTCTCATGCTGAGATCCTTTGAAATCTTTTTAACAGGTATTGCTGCGAGAAGAAAGAAATACAAACACAAGAATGTATATTCGATGTTTAGTCGATGTGTTATCAATGTACAGTGAATCCACAAAATGGATGGTTTATTTATACGTTAATGACTCACATTAGAGTACGCCCACTTTCAACACCTGTAACTAGTCGCCATGCATAAAAGGTTACACACTTTGCATAGCCTCCCACTCGATGATCTGTATCTGAACTTGCCCTTGTCCAGATACTGCATTGTGCCATCTGCTTCCATGGATCAACCCCGATTCTACGGACGCAAGAAGCCACTCGCCTCTGCCGTGCCTATCACATAGAAAAAGCGAAAGGCGGCAGCCATTTCCAAGCCAAGGCCAAAGCGACAGGCTAAGGCTAATAAAGAAAACCTTCTGCTGACCCCAAAGGCTAAGGGTTTTAATACACGTAAGCCTTATTATGTCAAGAAGAAATTCAGTGATGTACACTCAAGGCAAAACAAATGGCATTCAACCCATCGTACCTGCAGGCCACTTCCTCGATTACGCTTCGACGTCTCTGCCGCTGCTCTCTCGGAAATCTACAGCCCATCTTCTCCACTACTCGTCCACGACGCTGCCGCCGCTCTCCCGGAAACCCAGAACCAATCTTCTCCACTGCTCTTCGACGACGCTACCGCTGGTGTCCCTGAAATCCACGGGTCACTTTCTCCATTACGCTTAGACGACTCTGCCGCTTCTCGCCCGGAAATCCACAGGTCGCTTTCTCCATCCCTCTTCGACGACGCTGCCGCTTCTCTCCCGGAAATCCACAGGTCACCTCCTCCATCCTACTTCGACGACGCTGCTGCTTATCTCCAGGCAACCCCCATCTCATCCTCCGTAGCACCCATCCACCCAGATGTCCACAGCACGCCATGCACAAGAACCAGCTCGTTAGACCGCATGCTGAATGGGTTAAGTGTGGATATCCCCGGGAACTCTACTATGCTGGTAAAGATAGATCTGCTTTTAGAGACCATGCTAAATATGGATCAACGGATGGAGAAGATGAATCAACGGATGGAGAAGATGGATCGACGGATGGAGAAGATAGAGACTGGCATAGCGGGGATACATAATTTGCTCGGTGTTCATGCCCCTGTATCCCCGACGCCGAAGGGTGGCATTGATGTGATGAATGGGACCTTCGACCACCTTCCAACACCAAGCGCATCCCCTCCACCAGAAGAATTTGTGTACATGTATACCGTTGAGGAGGAGGATAACATGACAACCCCGTCAAGACCACGCCAGGAGACAACACGGCGACCAAGACAGGAGGAAAGCTTCCTCCCAGACAACCTACCCTCGCCCACCGCTACAAGCACACCCACTCCCAGAAGCACACCCGCTCCCAGAACCCAACCGACATACGCTTGCATCGATATGGTGCCCGACATCATCCTTCTCGAGCTGCCACCGGCACTCAGGGAGAAGTATAGGGTGATGAGTGCTGGTTTACCCCAGAAGTATGGCATGTTAATTTTTAAGCACCACGTGTCCTACTTGGTGTACTGCGGGTGGGCCACAAATGTAAACTACGAAGGAAATCGTGAAAAAAGGGTGCTTCCTGAAAATTTAAGGAGGAATTGCGGCGCTATTTTTCAATTTCAGATCCTTTAATGAAAATCGTTTGAGACTCCATTAATGGCATTTTGCGCCATACAAGGCATCGGCCCTGGATTACAATCTGGGGATCGAATTTGCGTGACGGTTCAACTGTTGTTTTATTTTTTGAAAATGTTTATGTAATGTTTTTGTAAATGTTTTTGACTTTCTGTACTTTAATACAGGAGATGTTTGCGTTTTTAAATTTTATGATAAAGAATTTTTTTAATAACACCATACTGTTGTGCTGTACATGTTTGACTTCTGACTTTAAAGGAGATGTTGCTGTTTTAAACTGTATAATAAGAAATGTTTTATTACTTTACACAAGACCTCACAATTCCAGTCCCCAGGGCCGCAAACGCTCGTTTTCAAGGTTATCCTTAAAACCGGGCCTGTTTGCGGCCCTGAGGACTGGAGTTTGCAGCCTGACTGACTGTTCTGTACACCTCCTACCTGTAAATGTTTTGACTTTTCTGTACATAAATGTTTTTCACTAGCAGTAAACCAACCCTGTTAATGTTTTGAATTGCTGTACACTTTAATGTTTTTAAATTGTATTTGTAAATAAATGTTTTTGTACTTACTCCACCATAAAGAAATGTTACTTGTTTTTAAATGTTTCCATTGTCTCCTTTTATCTGTAACAAAATCCAGTTTTTTCTAGAACTACTGTACAGTACTGGCTCATCTGTATATATATTATATAGAAATATATATATATAATATATAATATAATATATATATATATTATATAAGCGAAATAGCGTGTTAGTCCGTTTGACGAAAGTGACGAATAAATGAGTTCTTCAGTATTCGGTGATACCTTTTTATTGAACTCAATTTATTACTAGACAAGCTTCGAGAGTTATCCTCTCTCTGTCGGTCCAGCAATACTGATATGACAAAGGAATCTGGCTAAAAAAGTGGGAGAGAAAAAAAACAATATTTTACTGTAGATAAGTAGTGGTGTTAAGGTTGAAGTCAGGGGACAGTGTCAAGAAGGTGGGGAGGGGGAGGGATACTGGGGGGGAGTAATAGAGGCAAGCAGGACAATTACAAGCAATTTTGATAGGGTGTGAGAAAACCCATGTCCGCATTAAGTCCTTTGGTTTTGGTGTCAAAGAGTCTTATCATTCTGAGTTCAAATGTTCTCCTTTCTTGGGTGCTTTTAAACATTCCATTGAGGATTTTGATTTTTAGATCATTTATGGAATGATCTGGTTGTGAGAAGTGATGTCCCACAGGTGAGCAGTATCTTCCTTCTTCGTGATGGAGTATAGTGTGTCTGTGCATATTCATTCTTCCTTGTAGTTTTTGGCTGGTTTCCCCAATGTAGCAACCTTGGTCACATTTGTTGCACTGAATCATATACACTAAATTCCTGGATGTGCAGCTGTATGATCCTTTAACATTGAATGTTCTATGGTTGTGACTGGCTGTGGGATCCTGGCAAATATGTTTGCAGAGTTTGCAACGTTTGTTGCTGCACGGTTTTGTGCCATTATCCATGTCTTTAAAATCGTTGTGAAGTTTTCTGCTGACTAATTTCTGTTTGAGGTTTGGTGGTTGCCGGAATGCAAGAATGGGAGGTTTGGGAAAGATTTCTTTTAATGTCGCATCCTCTGTCAGCATGGGTTGCAGATCTTTGATTATTTTTCGTATACCCTCTAGAGTAGGGTTGTATGTGGTCACAAGTGGTATGTGTGTGGTAGGTTCTTTCTGTCTGTATTGTAGCAGATGTTCTCATGGGGCTTTTATTGCAGATTTAATAGTTTTGGCAATGGTCTTTGGTTTGTATCCCTTCTGTCTGAACGATTCGGTCAGGGTTGTCAGGTGCCTGTTTCTGTCTTCAGTGTCAGAGCATATGCGGTGGTATCTTATAGCCTGGCTGTGTATGATGCCTTGTTTTGTATGAGTGGGATGGAAGCTGGAGTTGTGGAGGTAATTGCATCTGTATACAAGAAACCTACTGACAGATGCAGTTACCTCCACAACTCCAGCTTCCATCCCACCCGCCGGAAGAAGAGATCAGTGTATCTCGAAAGCTCGCACAAATAAAATACATAACTTTTATACTTCTAATATACGCTGGAGTCCTTATACCACGCGGCTCAGCCGCATTCCTAATGCAATTGTCCCGAATAGCAGTGGCTCTGCCACGCTCTATAGAGTGTTGTCCATGCAAGAGGGTAGATAATGTACTCAGTCCGCTAGCCACTTGCTAGTGTCACTACTAGAGTTATGTCTAAGGCGGGATCAGCACCTGATGACCGGTGTTGGTGCACGTGATATACAATTGTACCTTCCGGTCACAGCGGTGACCGGTGCCTCTTCGCAAAGGGTCCGTTGCTTTCGCTCGGATCCTCCGGACGTCGTGATGTCCAGCCGTCTGATCCCAGATAACTGTGACTTTCCACAACTCCGTGCGCAGTCCCTAACTAAAGTGACAATTCTCTCCACTATCGGGCGTCCCTGCAGTACAGCAACCTACTGTGACTCAGGGGAAACCTCCTATGGGCCTGGGGGTAATAGTTGGCCTATGCAGGCGGGTCACGGACCCCCTGCACTTACACTACCTCCTTCTCGCTCGGTCCCGAGCTACCTCTCCTAACGTGGTCTCTGCCCCCACGCTTCCTGTTTCCGTAATCCCCGCCCTCTCATTGGCCCCTAGCATCAGGTGATTGTCCCAGAATAAACTCTACGCATTACTTTATATTTACGGAACTGGCGCTTCTTTTTTTCTGTTTTATATATATATATATATATATATACACACATATAACATACACACACACAAGCAAGGAAAAAAATCAGCGCAAATAACACTTTGAATGAACAAATGTGCAGTGACTTAAAAACATAAAAATATAAATGTAACCATAAGCGGCAGTGCAGCTCCGAAAGAAAATTTCCAAGGATCTAGAGGGAAGGAAAAATAGTGCAACACTGTGTCTCCCTTAGATACTCCAATGTAATAACGTCATGGTGCAGGGTTAATAAAAAATAATACAAAAAACAACTTTATTAGCAATGTAACAATACACATCCGGTTAGCCTTTGTGTCAATGCTATAAATAGAATTAGCAACCAAAGTCAGAAAACACATATCTGCAACTATTTCATAATTCCATAAAAGAATACTAAATACATAAAATAATTTAAAAAAAAAAAAAAACATTCTCAGTATGTTACAAATTTAATAGTTGTGGATTCCAAGGAGGAAAAAAAGTGGTGCACAGCGTGGGAAAAACAGAGTTCAGCACATCAAAAATTCAATAAAATCAATTTATTGAAGGGATGAAATTATTTATTTATTTATAAAATGTGTTACCAGGAAGCAATACATTGAGAGTTACCTCTCGTTTTCAAGTATGTCCTGGGCATAGAGTTAAGATTACAAATACATAGTTACATAAGTGAACAGGGTAGACATTATATACAAGACATTGCATGCACAGTTAAAGATAATATATATATTATAGGCATATGTAACAGTTACAGACCAGATTAAAATGTGAGACAACTTTAGTTTTGAAAGAACTTAGACTGGTGGCGGCTGTGAGAGTCTCTGGTAGATTGTTCCAGTTTTGGGGTACACGGTAAGAGGAGGGGGAGCGGCCGGATACTTTGCTGAACCTTGGTACCATGAACAGTTTTTTGAAGTCTGATCTCAGATGATAAGTGCTGCATGCGGTAGGATGAGGAGCTTGTTCAGATAGGTGGGTAGCTTGCCCCAGAAAGTATTTGAAGGCAAGACAGGAAAGGTGAACTTTGCCCCTAGACTCGAGTGATGACCAATCTAGCTCTTTGAGCATTTCGCAGTGATGTGTGCTGTACTTGCATTGGAGAACAAAATGGCATATTGAATTGTAGAGGGTATCAAATTTGCTAAGGTGGGTTTGAGGTGCAGAGCCGTATACTATGTCCCTATTGTTGATAATTGGCATTAGCATCTGCTGTGCGATATGCTTTCTGACATAGGGAGGGTTTGTTCCTGTAAAGTACACCTAGTTTGGCATAGGTTTTGGATGTCAGGGAATCAAAGTGCATCCCAAATATTAAATGGGAGTCAAACCATATGCCCAAGTATTTAAAACTACAGTAGTAACTGGAGTTAGGGTGGTGTTAGCATTGGTTCTGATCTGGAGCTCAGACATTGGAAGTTTGAAAAATTTAGCCTTGGTACCAAATACCATTGTTACAGTCTTGTCAGTGTTTAAAAACAGTTTGTTTTGGGAAATCCAATTTTCAAGTCTCAAAAAATCAGATTGAAGTATGTGTTCAAGGTCGGAGAGGCTAGGGCTGTGTGCATATAGGATTGTGTCATCTGCATACATGTGTATTGAGGCTTCTTTAGGAAGATCATTGATGAACACTGAGAAGAGTAGGGGCCCCAGAACAGAGCCTTGCGGGAAACCACAGGTGATATCCAGGGGGTTGGAGTTAGAGCCTGAGATGGACACATTTTGGGATCTACCTGATAGGTAGGAATGAAACCAGTTTAAAACATGCTTCCCTATTCCAGAGCACTGGAGTTTGTTAAGCAGGATCAAATGATCAACCGTGTCAAAAGCCTTTGCAAAATGCTAGGAATATTGCACCAGTGAGTTGTCCCTGGTCCATTCCACACTGGATCTCATTGCAAACGTTTAGCAGGGTACTTACCATGGAGTGTTTGGGGCGAAAGCCAGATTGGAATTGGCTAGGGAAATTTGTCTTGGTATAGTAAATCGCTTAATTAATTGCTTAAATCTTAGGAACTTAGATTGCAGTAAGTCAGGTCCACATTGGCTGCTTAGTTTTAATTTGAGGAGCGCTTGTGTAATCTCCTATTCGGATACTGGGACAAATTGAAAATTGTGAGTAGTGTTGGGAGAAGGGAGAGGGCTATAGCGGTACTATCAGAATAAGGTTCATATTTGTGGTTTGGGTTGCGTTTCGCTAATAAGTTAGAGCACACCCCACAAAGTAATCATTGAATGCATTTGCAATGTCAGTGGGATTTGTCAGAGTAATATCCTCCTTAGTGATATTACTTGGTTGTTGGTGGCTAGAAGCTGGAATATATTGTTGATAACCTTCCAGAAGTTAGCTGGGTTTGATGTATTCTGGAAGAGATTGTCAAAGTAATATTGTGCTTTTGCGTGCCTTGTTTGCCTTGTGCACATATTCCGCAGGCATCTGTAGTTATTAAGATCCTTGGTAGTGCCAGTTACTTTTTAGCTTTCCCACAAGGCATCCCTGAAATTGTAGAGGGCTATAAGGTCAGTTGTAACCCATGGAAGGTTGGCCCCCTATACTCTTATTTTGCGCAGTAGGGCATGGGTATCACAGCATTTTAAGAACTCAAATTGGAAATAGTCGAGCGCAGAATCAGGGTCGGGAAATAAGTTGATTCTGTTCCAAGGGCAGTTTGTAAGGTCAGCCAGAAACTGTTGTGGGTTAAAGTTTCTAAATGTTCTAGTGAGGAGAACTTTCGGGCTTGATTGGGGTGGTTTAATTTTCCTTACACAGTACACTATTGCATGGTCACTGAAAATATCAGGAAGGATGCCAGAGGATTGGATTCTGCTGGAACTAGAGGATAAAATCCAGTCTATCAAGGAATGGTTGTGCGATTTCAGGTTTGTCCTGATATGGGAGACATCAGAAATTGATGGACATGGGACAGAGAACTCTGACACGTTTCGGGCCTGTCTGGCCCTTTGTTAATCCATAGATTAAGATCTGTTCAAATTTGGACACATACAGCGAGCAAGCCGCCATATAAATGTCTCAATACAATTTGCTAAGAGGCTCATTGATGCAACCTTATCTCAAAATATCTTGCGACCATGAGATTTATTAAATGACTTTTTAGGATAATATACATTGTGGCTATTTTTAGTTTCCTATTAATTGGATTTGGTGAATTTGGTGTCATAATTTTAAATATTTACTGGATATAAAATGTATTTGTAGTATATAATATTTCTATATTGCCCCCTTTTGTCCGAGGGCTTAATGATAATATACTGTAATTTCATTTTTAATGTCTTATGTATGCTTGGTATTCACTGTGTGACACATGTCTACAATGTTAATTTAAAAGAAAAAAGTTTTAGGTTATCAGTGACTACGTCAAATAATATTTTAACTAGAAATAGGCAAAACAGTGTGTGAGATACTAGAACCCACCAGAAACGTACATTCCAAGACTAAAATCAAACTAATCTAACCCCTTATGATTTTTAGAACCAAAACCAGAACACTAGGCCAAGTGCCGTCTCTAGGTGTTTCTCAATATACGCTTTGAAATTATTTTATGTTTTCCAGTTATATTAATTAGTTCCTAATTGTTTTTTTTAGGATTCTATGCTTATTTTAATGTTGTTCCTGCTTTTAATAGTTTTCAATAATCTGTAAAAATTAAAACAAATCAAGATTTTGAAAAAAACATTCATACTTTAATACTTTTTCAGTTACTAATATGTACTGCCCTGGCTCTGTTACTGCCTGCGGAGGGGATACAGTATGTATCACTCCACTCCCTTCTTTTAGAGGGAGTTATATCCTGTATGTATATATGTATATGTATGTATATGTATGTATATATATGTATATGTGTGCAGTGGAAAGGAAGAGTAGGTCAGGGAAGTGGTCTGTGCCTGGTCAAAATATTTGTTAATATAATTCACTAGTATCAAATATCATTAACATGAACAAGAAATATTAACAGTCCATATTTACTATAATATTGTTTTACCTAACATTTCCATGTTTTGCTTTTATTTTAACTTCCTGCGGCATTGTCAAAATGTACAAATTGCTGTTTTCTTCAATGATTCAGTTCCATATAGTGCCAGATTAATCACTAGGCATGTGCCTAGGTGTCCCCACATTTAGGGGCCAATCGTAGGTTGCCGGGGCACCCCAACTCCCCATATAGCACTCCGGCGGTCACTGTCTGCCATACTCTCCCTCCTCCTGTTGGCGCCGGTATCCGTCAGCTCAACTGGAAGGAAGTGTAGATTCGCTGAACCGGAGGTAAGGCAAGTGTGTAAGAGGGAGAGCTGTGTCTCTTAACTTCTCCAGGGAAGCCCTTCTCTGGCAGCATCACATTGTCATAGCGGCCCGACGTCAACTGGTAATGCATTGTCATGACATAGCAACATAGCAACCTAATAACACTGCAATGCTGCAGGAGGGCTGCCTTGAGGAAAGCCCCCCAAAGTGTTGGTGCCTAGGGACTCCAGGAGGTCTTAATCCACCTCGGGTTCCATGTGTTATAGTAAGCCCAGCAGTAACAGTTCCTGTAACACTATTATAACTTACTGGAGAGCTGTATGATTCAGTTCCATGTGTTACAGTAATCACAGCCAGCAGTAACAGTTCCTGTAACACTATTATAACTTACCGGAGTGCTGCTGAGTTGTGACCAAAAAATCTAATAGCAAAAAACATGAATGCTATTGTCACGTTAGACCAGGTCTCATCAACAAATTAATACCGGCATTCTGGATTGAGCAGTACAAGGAGGGTAAAATAAATTGTAATTTATTTCCTTTTAAGACAAACACACAATACTTCACAATTACACTGGATAAACACTTACTGGGATGGGGAAACTAAATAAAATTTCCACAGAACGAAACAGTCTCTGGGCACCCCTGCATGCATGCAAGTGGGTGCGCGATGTGAGCTGTGCGACAGTCCTTGGCTAGGGGCACAACTTGGGAATCCTTAGCTCAAACGAATTCTGGAAGAGGGGCACGATCTTTGGTTACAATGTTGTTAACCCCCTCACACTCCGGAACCACTGTCGCTGGTACTTCGACGTTTCTTGGTAAAATCTTAGATGAATCTCACTGGGACTGGGCTGCAGGCATCTTTATAGGGTTATAGGGTATTCCTAACATACACACCCAATCCGCTCATGGAAAGAACTTTTCAGGGAACACCCCTTCGTCAGGCCCGTTCCCACTCCCTCCAACGGAACAGAGGGGTACTTCCTTTCAAGTGCTAAGGGTGTCACAGACACCCTTAGCACTTGAAAGGAACAGGACTACTGAAACTCTATACAGATTGTGTGTGGTTTGCATTTTTTGCATTTACATTTCTATCCTGCTCCCTCTGGGAATTTTCTATTTTGCCATATAGCAAAGTGTACTGGTTCTATTATTTGTGTGGGGGCTGTTCAGTTTCTTTTTGGGGCCTGACATTATTTCTGTGGGTTTTGGGGACAGGGAAGTACTCCTCTGTTCCGTTGGAGTGAGGGGGAACGGGCCTGACGAAGGGGTGTTCCCCGAAATGTTGCCCCCTGCTGTTTCCCCTTAAGTGTACCCACCTGTGTGTTGTCTTGTCCCTTTTATTTGTTTTCCAATCCCCCCCCCCCCAATTTTCCGATTATTATATTTTGATTTATTTATTTATTGCTATTTTCACTTTATTGGATGTAGGGTATGCGGTTCTGTTATTGGTTCTTTTGGGTAATATATTAGATGTAGCTGCCTGTTCTGTACTGCATCACGGGGAAAAAGCATGGCCAATTCACCGAAAACTCAGCGAGATGGTCCACAGCAGGCTGTAATGGCCCATCGGATTAACACAGCGGGGGTCCATGCGTTTAAATGGGACTCACGCTGTGTGAATCCTACCGGGTTTCACCTGTCTGTAAGAGACGCACAGTAAGAGAAGACTGAAGCAGTCACTCTACCTGTGGGCCTCTAACAGAGGATTGCTGGCTTTTATTTTATTTTAATAATACAGTATTGTAGCAGGGGGTCTCCGGAGCTGAACCACATTGATTTCAGGTCCAGTGAGCCCCTGCTTCCTGAGTTATAGGCCTCGTTATGGGGTGCCGGTATCCCGATGGCCATGTTTAAATTCTCCTGCGTCACAGCTCGCATGATTGGGGGATTTAAACAAACCAGAGTGATCGTGCAGGATGCCCATTGACTGTCAGTGTCAAACCATGCCCATAGGGCATTGGTGTGGCACTTTGTCAATCAATGGGTAGAGGAGGTGGGGGAAGTTACACAGGGAGAGTGGTTAGGCCTCCCAGGTGGGTAGCGGGAGGGGGGTTAACCCCCTAATTACGAGGACAGCCTTCATCTTGGCAGGGGTAAGTAGAACTTTAATTTACTATATGCTGGCTGGTTAATGTTTTGGTTATGTTTTATTTTTTAATGGGAAAATGAGCTTTTATCCAGATATGGATAATAAGGATTTTGCCCATTACTGTACTGAATGTTTGGGGGGGGGGGGGGGGGTTGATCAATGTATTGATGCTTGTATTGTAATGTTTATTGGGGCAGAGCAGGTGGGTGAAGGGGGTAATTGCCCCAGGGTGGGTGGTTAGGCCTCTCGGGTGGGTAGTGGGAGGGGGTTAACCCTTTAATTACCATAGAGGTTACTACCCCTTCATTGTCTTGGTGGTTAGCCGCTAATGTTATGAAGCTGCTTTTATTTTATTTTAATAATACAGTATTGCAGCAGGGGGTCTCCGGAGCTGAATTGCATTGCTTTCAGGTCCAGGGACCCCCCGCTTCCTGAATTACAGGCCCGGTTATGGGGTGCCTGTATCCCACAAAAGAAAAAGGACCCAGTCTTGCAGCACTCAATCACTAGGAATG
>WSYH01000838.1:0-26886 GCA_036426205.1 Ascaphus truei
GCGGGAGGTGAGTGGAGTGGGAGGGAGTGGAGCGGGAGGGAGGTGAGTGGAGCGGGACCTGTCCTTTCGGCCGCCGCCATGTTACTTAGTCCGCGAGGGAGGAAGGGGGTCCTTCAGTCCGCCGCCATCTTAGGTGCCGCGTGGCAGCGGCAGGCTGCCCTGCCCACTGCTTGTCCCCGCGCCTGGGAGGGAGGTGAGTGGAGCGGGAGGTGAGTGGAGCGGGAGGGAGTGGAGTAGGAGGGAGGTGAGTGGAGCGGGAGGTGAGTGGAGCGGGAGGGAGTGGAGCGGGAGGGAGGTGAGTGGAGAGGGAGGTGAGTGGAGCGGGAGGGAGGTGAGTGGAGCGGGAGGGAGGTGAGTGGAGAGGGAAATCAGCGGGAGGGAGGTGAGTGGAGAGGGAGGGGAGTGGAGCGGGAGGGAGGTGAGTGGAGCGGGAGGTGAGTGGAGCGGAGGTGAGCGGAGGGGAGGCGGGGAGGTGAGTGGAGCGGGAGGGAGGTGAGTGGAGCACCGGGGAGGGGGGGAGGTGAGTGTGATGGGGGGGAGAGGACAGAGAGAGAGGTGTGTGTGTGTGTGTGTGTGTGGTTTTTTGGACCTTTGGCCCATCACTCCGCCTCAGGCCAATGAGAGGTGTGGGGGGCGGGCCAAGGGGGTGGTGTGAGTGTGTGAGGCCAATGAGAGGTGTGCGGGGGCGGTCGGGCCAAGGGACCAATGAGATTGCCGCTAGGGACAGGGAACACAGTGAAACATACATACATACAATGCTTTCAGAAATATATAGTAGATAGTAGATAGGTGTATGTAGCAGTTACAGACCAGATTAAAATGTGAGACAGCTTTAGTTCTGAAAGAACTTAGTCCATAGACATTACAGCCGTGCGGAGGCTGAGGGACAGCGGGTGCTTTCCCTGGCCTTAGTACGCGCACCGTCCGGGGGACCATGAACAGTCGTTTGGCGTCAGATCTCAGGTGATAGGTGCTGCGTGTGGTAGGGGTGAGGGGCTTGTTCAGGTAGCTGGGTAGCTTGCCCAGTAAGTATTTGAGGGTGAGACAGGAAAGGTGAACTTTGCGCCGACTCAAGTGATGGACAATCTAGTTGTTTGAGCATTTCGCAGTGACGTGTGTTGTAGAACTAGATTGGCCATCACTTGAGTCTAGGCGCAAATGTCATCTCTCCTGTCTTGCCTTCAAGTATGCAGTGAAACCGTCTTCCCCTGGCCTAGCAAGATTTTAACTCCCATCATTTGATTGTGAGAAGAGGAAGATGGCTTCACAGACGAATGAATTGGGTCTGTATGAGCAGCGGCTCACCGCCTGCAACCAAGGTCAGCAATATTTATGATTATAGAATGGAGTTAGGCCAGTGCCAGCCGAGAGAGACCAAAATATCACTTGTGAGCACATTCACGTCAGACACCCTGCCCTTCCCCATTTTCTCTTCGCATACCATGCTTCCACTGCAGCCGTGGATTCTGGGTAATGACATGCAAATGAGCAGTGTCACCTTTTACTTCATTTTAACATGATCCCTTAAAAGCTTATACTGAACCTCCCGCATTACACAGCTTTTCAGCACAGCCCGGGTTACAGAAGTGCAGAGCCAGTAACCTACTCACAGACAGCTCTTTGAAACTTTTGGGTCTCTTCAGTGTGAGGCTGGTTATACTGTCTTTGCGATGTGAAGCAGCGTATCTGGTTCCTATTTAATATGCTGTGAAGTCTCTTCCCAGTGCAGGAGAAGAGTTTATCTCTATTCAAGTGAATGAGACTAAAATATTCTGCACTGTGAAACCACCTCACCCCATATAAAGTGCCACCTGTAAGGCTTGTTCTGTAGTAGGTACGGTCCGTGCTGCCGGGAGCGACAGGTTTGTGGTTGGGGGGAGGGGTGGGGGGAATGTATGGTGTGTGTGGGTGTTTTATTATATATTTTTAAAATAAAATAAAGACACGTTGTGTAAGAATAAATTATTTATTAACATTGTGCATACACGCACGCATACATACACACACACACACACACGCGCGCATACATACAATACAGCGGCGCAAAAACGTACTTTTCACAATCTTCCCCCGTCAGCCGGCTCCACGCTCACTGCCGTGCGCGCCCCTAGTATATGATGGCTGGCAATCCACAGCCAATTATAAGGGACGCGTGCGGCAGAACAACCGCGCCCACTATATAATGGTCCTAACAAAGGCTGCTAATGCCTCTTGCGGTTAGATGGGCACCTCCAAAAGGTATTTTGAACAAGTGGCAATAGATAAAGGTATTACTTTTCACCTATTTTGTCCCTTGTGTATGAAGTTGTGATTTGGAGAAACTCAAAAGGAGGAGTAAACCAGGGAATAAATCAATATTATTACATTCTGTCTCTGTCTGCCAGGTCTTTCACCTTTCCTTAGTGTTAAGAATATTTCCCAAGTCTGATTCTTCTGATTAATGGTCAACATCATTTGTAAGAAACTTGATAACCAGTTTTTTTTTTTTTTTTTAACATTTAACAGACACAAGCACATGCATTTTTTTTGTTTCTCTTTGCAGTGCGTTTAGACTCATTTTTTTGGTGTGGGGCTAAATACATAGACAATGATGTTTTCTGAACATTTTCAGGCAAATCACTTACAGGTTGTAAAAGTAAAAGAATACCCGCTACACCCAAGCAGCTGTGACACCAATTAAGGTCAAACAGAAATCAGGTATACCCCTCTCTGGGGGAGTATTTGTCTGGGTAGTTGCCTTCCAACAGTACCCGGTTTAGCATGCTCTGCTTAATCAGATTTATTCCCTCTGTGCATTAAACTGCTTTCTGTTTGACCTTAATTGGTGTCAGAGCTGCTTGTGAGTGCTGCGGGTATTCCTTTCCATCTGGCAAGGGTTTGGGGAGACCCTCCCACCGGCCCGCACCCCTGTGTTTTCTATATATGTATAGTGCTGAGTGAGCCAAGATTTTACATTTACTTACAGGCTGTAGTTACAGCAGCAATTAGTTGAGAAATACAATGATTTATACAATAGAAGGAGACGCCAAACAAAAGCCACGCAGACGTGAGTGAACTTTTACTTATATTTTATTGTAAAATGAAAGTTCTTTATTTGTCAGAACATTTGCTGTCTGTTACTGGTTTATTACCATATGCCTATCTCAGGTGTCACTAATGTCTTTCTCCTATCCCACCATTGATCTTTTCCTCCCTCTCAGTCTCACTTCATCAAGTTTTTTGATCACTGGTCCTGACTTTTTCGATGTACCAGAGTAACTCCTGAGCAGGGCCTTGAAGACATCCTCCGTATTGGGATGGGTACTAAGAAAGGCCTTTTCAAGGACATACAAGTCAACGCCTTTATCTTCTGGAAGGGCCGAGATAAAACTCAGCCCAAAATCAATCACAACAAGGTTTAACTCTTCAAATGGAGAACGTAGAAGCATGTTTGATGTTGTAAGGTCTCCATGGATAACATCTTCATCATGCATTTGTGCCAAAATGTGACCTATCTTCTCTGCCAAACTATACAGTTTGCTAACATCCTTTACAGGCTGCTGTGTAGACAATATATAGTCCCGAACAGTGGTCGATTGTTCAATATCTTCAAGGTATATACAGTTGGAAACATAGTCAACAAAAAAGACAGCAGGTGCTGCAATACCTGAAATGGTAAGAGAAATCGTAAAAGTAAAAACACAAAAATAGTAGGGATGTTAAACCCAATTGAAACAGCATTTTAAGCACAGAGAAAATATTCTTGGGTATTTTTTTTTCTTAGAGGGCTGAGAGAACGAGAAACAAGATGGTGACAGAGAGAGAAGTATGTTTGTATAGAGAGAAAGATTGTGTGGGAGTAGAGTGTATGTAGAGTGCGTACATAGTCGTAGTGCGTATATAGTAGTAGTGAGTAGAGGGTGTGTATATAGTAGTAGTGAGTATACACCCAGGCCCCAGCCCCCCTGCTCCTCACCCGCCCTCCTGCACCGCAGTATATAGTAGCTGTGAGTATAAAGTAGAGTGAGTATATAATAGTATACAGTAGCTGTGAGTAAACCCCTGGCCCATTTGCATGGGAGACTGAGTGGCTACTCTGCCCTCTAAGGCCTTGACCCCGCTGCCTACTACAGCGTCCGCCACGAGAGCCCTACCCTCAATGGCGCCGGGCCCGCTGCGAGGGGGGGCCGCAGCGCTGGGGTGTTTGTTGCTCCTGGTCTCAATAGAATTGGGAGCAGGACTCGCGTCGAGCGATTAGTCACGCCCCCCGGCGGTTCAGCCAATGAGGGTGAACCTGCCGGGTGACGTCATGGCCGCGCCCCCGCCATGGCTTCCCCCCGGTCTCACTTCCTGCAGTGAGCTGCAGACCAGGGAATCAACTGCACGCGCCGCCAATCTCGCGGGCGAACGTTGCAGCGGAGTTACCGGGGCCTTAGCCTAAGCTTCAAATGCAATCCAGCATATGGAAGTGTTAGACCAATTGTTGTTATCTTGCTTGGTAGGGGAAGAGAGCTTCAATAAGCCATCCTAGCAAGATGTCACCCCGCCCAGACTGAGCGACACAAGGTAAGAGGGGCAGGGTCTCATATGCTAAGCGGCAAAGGGGCAAAGTTCGCACGTGCCCAGAGCAGAATGAGAAGCCCCCCTCTGCCAGGTTTGCAAAGTATTGGCAACTCCGTGATAGGGGAACGGAAATATTCCCACGGAGAGATAGGCTGCACTAGTTATGTATAGGAATGTTAACCCTATAAGAACCTGTGCAGCCCATCAGAAAGAGTCATCATGCAGTAACAGATTCACCTAAGATTCACCACGCTGTAAGAGATTCGTAACAAAGATTCAGCGAAGCTTCAAGAGTTCGTAAGAACTAAGGTTCCAAGATCCAGTACTACAGGAACAGAAGGAAAGAAGCAGCTCTGGTGGAGTAAACAGCCGCGGCAAGTTGCGCTGCTGACCGAGGACTGTTTCAGGCTCTTTTCGCGAGCAACTCCAGCTCCTGGGAAATTGCTCCTAGAGACTGTTTTGCAACAATTCGTTTTGGGAACAAGATATTTTGTTTTACCCCATTCCAGCAAGTTTATTTTGAGTATGATTGTAAACTAATGTGTGTGTGTTCGTTCTGTAAATAAATCACAATTTATTTTACCTCTTCGCTTTGCTCAAAGGATCCAGGTATTAAGGTGTTACTAGTTCTGGTCTATCGTAACAGTGAGCAGAGTCGGCAACTAGTAGCAGTGAGTATAGTGGGCATCTAGTAGCGGTGAGTAGAGTGAGCATCTAGTAGCGGTGAATAGTGAGCATCTAGTAGCGGTGAATAGAGTGAGCATCTAGTAGCAGTGAGTAGAGTGAGCATCTAGTAGCGGTGAGTAGAGTGGGCATCTAGTAGAGTGAGCATCTAGTAGCAGTGAGCATCTAGTAGCAGTGAGCATCTAGTAGCAGTGAGTAGAGTGAGCACCTAGTAGCAGTGAGTAGAGTGAGCACCTAGTAGCAGTGAGTAGTGAGCACCTAGTAGCAATGAGTAGAGTGAGCATCTAGTAGCAGTGAGTAGAGTGAGCATTTAGTAGCAGTGAGTAGAGTGAGCATTTAGTAGCAGTGAATAGTGTGAGTATATAGTAGTAGTGAGTATATCCCTGACCCCAGGCCCCCCCTGGTCCTCACCCCAGTATGTAGTAGTGAGTATACCCCCGGGCCCCAGCCCACCTGCAGTGCAGCATGGAGCGCACCTCCTGCAGTATATAGTAGCAGTGATTATATAGTAGTAGTGTGTATATAGTAGTAGTGTGTATATAGTAGTAGTGTGTATATAGTAGTATATAGCAGCAGTGAGTATATAGCAGCAGTGAGTATATAGTAGCGGTGAGTATACCCCCGGCCCCCTTGCTCCTCACCCGCCCTCCGGCAGCGCAGGATGGAGCGCACCTCCTGCAGTATATATAGTAGTAGTGAGTAGAATACAGTGAGAATATACTGGTAGTGAGTATACCCCAGCCCCCCCCCCTGCTCCTCACCCGCCCTCCGGCAGCGCAGGATGGAGCGCACCTCCTGCGCGGCGCGGCGCACGCTCAGCCTCTCCTCCAGCGCGGGGTGGCGGTAAGCCTTGCGGAACCTCTCCTTCACCACGGTCGCCCGGCCCAGGAAGCGGCCCCGGTACAGCCGCGCCTCGGCCCCCTGCTTCAGCAGCTCCAGCCCAGCCAGGTACCTCTGCGCCCGGATCTCCGCCCCGGCTTCCATGGCGGCGTGTGCGTCACATGCGAGCGCCGCCGCCGCCGCGTCTGCCAAGAAACTGCGCCGGCTGGCAAGAGCGCGTGCCGGAAGTGAACCTGGTGCCACACACAATGTAACCCGGCCGGAAACAAGCACAGGAAACACTCATTTCCGCCCAGGGCAACCTGCATACACGGGACATTATGGGATCTATGGGGGACAGTTATATAGGGACACAGAGCTATAGGGGACAGATATATAGGGACATTGTAGGATCTATAGGGACTGATATATAGGGACATTGTTGGATCTATGGGGACTGATATATAGGAACATTGTTGGATCTATGTGGGACAGATATATAGGGGCATTGTTGGACCTATGTGGGACAGATATATAGGGGCATTGTTGGATCTATGGGGGACAGATACATAGGGGCATTGTTGATTCTATGGGGACACATGTAGAGGATTTTCAGGTTAATTCAATTTCCCAATGTGATTTGCAAAGTATAAACAGCTGGTGTTTCCTAAAACATGATATAATATAAATTATATAATGGGGAGTGTTAGATTATGGGTCAATAATTATTTCCCCCTTATTTGCATTAAAAAAAATCTTAGTCAAATATGCGCTGTTGGAAACTCAGTGGTGCAGGGGCCATGTTTACCAAACTGTGCTACGCCATAAGCGACCTTACAGCCCATTTGTGTATAAGGTTGGAAAAAAAAGTAGTGGTTCGTTGCCGCCTCCTTGCTGCCGCTCTCCTCCTTTCGAATCATAGCGTCAAATGACGCTGCGGACGTCACCAACGTGACATCACACGACGTCTTGTTACCATGGCAACGCGACGTTACATTGGTGCCGTCCGCAGCGTCGAGATGCAGAACTTAATACCCAGGGAGGGAAGGCCGGGCCATAGTTAGGACCCCCAGACTCCCACCGGGTCAACAGTTAGGGACCCGACCCACCCCCACTCCAGCTGCATAATTCTGGGGCCCGGATGGAGACTACATCTCATTATAAGATAACAAATTAGTGCTCTCCAAATCTCCTAACTGGTTCACATGGGGGGGGGGGGGGGGAGAATGGAGAAAAGTACTGTTAGGAGACAAATCTGTCAGGGCCGAGACTCGGGAAGTCTGAAGCAAAGATGATGTTATTGATTGCGTAGGTCCAGGTGATATCTGTCTCTCGCAGGAGAAGTGCCACTCCGGATAATCAAAACAGCGTATATTTCTAGGCAAATGTGAAGCGAAGCGCCTCCGGTGACCTAAACATACAATTATCACCATATACGCTCCTTCATGCCCGGTTACTGTGCGGAATGGAATGTGCAACTTTAGCAAAAACATGTTATTTAGCAATTCATTTTAATAATGAAAATTTTTACTAATATATATAAAATGCTACATTTATACAGCATTAATAGGATATATACAATAAAATTAAATGTGATAGCTTTGTCCCAACAACTTCTCATTGTAATTTCTCTAATAGATAACCGTTCTTTGGTGTATAGAGTTAATTCTACTAGGCACTAAATGGTTGTTTTTAATTCAGTGTGTAATCTACCCAAAACATTCACGTTGACCTTGGTTATCAGCTCGGGTAACATCCCTATCTCGTTTAACTTTCCATTTGTGAACATCTATTAACAGTGGCCATAGTAATTGGCTGTTAAGAGAATGCAAGCTCTTCTGCAACTAGAAAAAAGCAGTTATCCCGACTAGATCACTTTGTAAAGCTAGATCCTCATAGTGAGTCCTGCTCTTCCGTCATCTCGTGATCTCACAATCCCTCGTTTATCCCACCCAACAGTACTTTGAAATATTAACTCACCAGAGAGCAATGGGAACATGTCTCTATGTAATCATTTTTCTCCCAAATTGCGTACTACACACGGAGATATGTGTGAGGAAGTGGTCTAAAGCTGGAACATTTGGGTCTACAAAATGAGCATTTTCTCTGTGTGATTCATGCCATATGTCTGAAGAGTGTTATACAGGGTAGAATTTGGAGCATTTGACCGGTAAGAAACAAAATGACAATACAAGGATGACTGAGATAAACGTCACGTTGAGTTCATACATATTTCTGCGGTCTAATAGTGAGAAAACCATTTCCTACGTCATCTGTAAGGTGACAGAGAAAAACAAAAGCAAGAACCCTTCATTAAAAGTAATGCAAGTCACACATGCAAACTATTTCCATACCTACGCCAACAAGCAGATGTAACTCTACCCTACTCTCCTCCCACTGGCTCCATACATCCCTAATATGACTGCAGCAGAAAATGGCGCACAGAAGAGTTGTACCTGGACGCCGCCTGCAGATATATCGCAACAAGATAAGCGCTTCTATTTAGGGATGAGACAGATCTCAATAAGTAAATAAGAGGTCAGAGTCTTCTTTGTTACATAGTAAATCAGGTAAAAAACAAAAGATGTCCATCAGCCTACTGTATGCTAAATGTAGTTGACAGAGATACTAATATTATATTTGTATGTTGGTCTGGAGTGAGGCAAACAACCCCCCAACTCCCCCCAATGAAACTGCCAGTTATGTCTCATACAAGGAAAAAATAAATTCCTTCCTGACTTCGGTAACAGCAATCAGATTTCTCTCTGGATCAACATCCTTCCTATGTTTAACCTATTAGGTATATCCCTGTATACCTTTCCATTCTAACCCAGTGTTATGTTGTCCACTTCTACAATAAATAAATGTCAAGAAAATACACAGAAGAATATTTATGCATTTATTCACTGGAAACTTTTGCCATCACTTGTATCTTATTAAAGGACCAGTCCTCGCTGCCATGTGGGAAGCGGGGGGTCTCCGGAGCGGAAGCTTTCTTTTCTCAGCTCTGGGGACCCCTTGCTTCCCGAGATACTTAACCTCCAAAGCGGGTGCGGGTATCTCTATTCAGTTTAAATGTTCCGGTCACGAGGACCAATAGGACACCACAAGGGATGAGGTCACGGCTTCCTATTGGCCAGCCTGACGCAGGACTTTTCAATGCCGCCATATTGTGAACCCAGCCACAACAGGCTCCTTGCTTCTACCGCCAATACATTCTCTTCCTTCAGTCTTATCTCTCAGAGACCTGCTTAAATTGCATCTTTTATAGTAAAGTTGACTCAACGAATCCTAATAAATTGACCAAAATAAAATTGATTGCTTACGATATCACCAAAATAAATATATTGTTCTTTAATAATAATAATAATAATAATAATAAATAAGGCAGCTGATAAATGTTCTTACATTGTGTCTATCACCTGTAATTCTCTTACAAACAGGATTTAGCTCCTATAGCAACCAGCTAGGTACCGTATAATACATCCTTTCCCATCAGACATTTGTTCCCTTAAGCTGTTAGTCACAAGTGTCAGTCCACCAGTAATTAAAAAGCGATGTTAACCTGATCAGCAAGTCTTTTAAGCCCTTGCTGATTAACATAGGGGAAACTGTTGCCATAGTTGCAATGCCCTCGAAAAACTCTCGAATCTGTTTAGAACCTGCCGCCCTTTGTATGTGACCATTGTTTGTTATCAGTTACCGGGCTGTAACGGGGAATGCAGATGTGTCCAAGCTCAATCCAAGCATTGATTTCATTGACTGTCATCTCTCCAGCATGCTCGATACCTCCACCATTGGTAACGTACTCTCCTTTTTGTGGTCCAGCTTAGGCCAAAAGTGAACTAATAGCAGGGAGCTATGTGCAGCGTGTCTAGTCACTATTGTGCCTGCTATTTCATTTGTAAGTGGTATTTCGCTCTACATGGGCAATTCCACTGTGATGTGATCTAACGGCAGTGTCATGTTTAATGGGATAAACCAAGGAGATGAATGGGCCATCTCCAAAATGTGGCCTTTCTTCTCCCAAGGAAGTAATTAAGATGCCTTCACAAAAGGTGGCTGGTAAGATAGACATTCATGATGTCCCAGTGTGAAAACCTTTTTTTTTGAGGACACCAAGAAATGAAATATTCACTTTACTTTAGCGGTTACGGAAGCCAACAGTCATGGTAAGTTGTGTATAGATCCGTTGTCTGGGGTGGCACCACGCTCAAATCCCATCGTCAACTCTTTCTGAGCCAGTCGCTTCGTTTTAATCATTCTCATTTACGACAGACTCAGAGATAAAGATTGCAAGCTTTTTGGTCTAGAGACTTCTAGGAACAAAGGGAGTTGTTACTCAAGTCTCCCAAGTGCAAAAAACGGAGGCACAATCAGTGCAAAGAGATTGCACCGGGTTTATCTAAGGGAAACTTCAGGTGCTTTAAATGAGATTCATTTTCTTTAATCCATTCGGTCCTGTTTTTCGCATCGGTTTTGAAGCCAGGAGACTTTAGTACAGTATGTAAACCCCAAAAAGGGGCTTAGGGTGCCTATATGTGTGTTTATATATATATATATATATATATATATATATATATATATATATATATCTTTTAACTGCTTGAGCAACTGTCTTGAAATCAGCAGGAGCAGATGGTCCAAGTGCCGCCTCACTCACAAGCGTTCTGGTTTGTCCCAAGGATCATTAATTGAAGAGCGCCGCTTTAGAGCTTTTTGCCTGCAGCACAACATGGCTCATTCACCAAATAGGGAACAACTGAAAGCACAGATTCGGAGAAATAGTTCAAGAACACCCCCCCCCCCCCTCTCCCTCTCTCTCTCAAGTACAGGGGCGCTTGCTGTAAGTAATAGGTAGCGTTAGACAGAGGTTGTATCCAAAGCCTACATGTATGTATGTGTGTATGTATGTATGTGTGTGTATGTATGTGTGTATGTATGTATGTGTGTGTATATGTATGTATGTATGTATGTGTGTATGTATGTGTGTGTATGTATGTGTGTATGTATGCATGTATGTATGTATGTATGTATGCATGTATGTATGTGTGTGTAAGTATGTATGTATGTATGTCTTTATCTATATAGCACCATTAATGTACATAGCGCGTCACAGCAGTAATACACGTGACAATGATATAAATAACAAGTAATACAAATAACAGGTCATGGGAATATGTGCATCAGACATTAAAGTAACATTGTGAAAGAGGAGTCCCTGCTCCGAAGAACTTACAATCTAATTTGTAGGTAGGAATAATGTACAGCGACAGTAGGAGGGCGTTCTGGTAAGTGCCTCTGCAGGGGGCCAAGCTTTATGTATCATGTGTCCAGTATTATTCACAGTGCTATTCATATGCTCATCCCCTCTACTCATCCCCCTTTTGCCTTTCTCTCTCACTTTGAATCCTGGCTCTCTTTCTTTCTCTCCTCAGACTCCCCTGTTCTTCTCCTTGGGGACTTCAATTGCCACATTGATGACCCCTCTCTCCCTTGGGCTTCCCGCTTTCTTTCTCTAACCTCTTCTTTGGGCCTTCAACAGTGGACTGCAGCCAGCACCCACAAGGATGGCAACTACTTAGACCTGGTTTTCACTAAGAACTTCTCTCTCTCCGATTTCTCCATTTCCCCTTTTCCTCTCTCTGACCATCACCTCATCTCATTCTCTCTATCTCGCTTCTCCCCTTCTCCACCTCCATCTACCCCCCGGTTCTGCAGAAACCTGCGCTCTATTCACTTACCTGACTTTGAGTCCACTTTAAGCTCCTCCCTCTCCTCTCAGCTCTGCTACAGACCCTGACAACCTGGTCAGGAACTACAACTCTGCCTTGTCCTCCTCTCTTGATCTACATGCCCCGCTTTCTCTCTGCCGCCCTCGTCCTTCTAACCCTAGACCCTGGCTAAATTCCCACACGCGCATGTAGCGTTCCTCCACTCGTTCCTCTGAACGCCTCTGGAGGAAATCTCATACTCTCGCAGACTTCCTTCACTACAAATTTATGCTATCCTGTTTCAACTCTGCCCTCTCGCAAGCTAAACAAGCCTACTTTTCTTCACTAATCAACATGCACAAGTCTAACCCACGCCGACTGTTCTCTGTCTTTGATACTCTACTCAAACCACCCTCAGCTGCCTCTCCTTCCTCCATCTCCGCTCAGGACTTTGCTGACTATTTTAAGGAAAAGGTGGAATCCATACATCAGAACATCCCCTCTGTTTCTTCCTTCCATCCTACACCTCTTCCTAACTCTCCTCCTGCCTTCCTTGACTCTTTTTTCACTGTCTCAGAGGAGGATTTGCAGCTATTGATCGCCTCTTCTCCCTCTACCACTTGCCCTCTTGATCCCATTCCCTCCCATCTCCTAAAACCTCTTGCTCCTATTATAATCCCTACGCTCACACACATTTTTACCTCCTCCCTCTGCTCTGGAACCTTTCCATCCTCCTTCAAACATGCAACAGTTATACCATTACTCAAAAACAGCAAGCTTGACCCTACCTGTCTTTCTAACTATCGACCTGTCTCCCTCCTGCCTTTTGCCTCTAAACTCCTTGAACGTCTTGTACTCTCTCGCTTGCTCCATTTTCTCAACACCTATTCTCTCCTAGACCCTCTACAATCTGGCTTCCGCACTGCTCACTCCACGGAAACAGCCCTCACTAAAATAACTGACGACCTCCATGCTGTCAAAGACAGAGGTCATTACACTCTGCTCATATTACTCGACCTCTCTGCAGCATTTGACACCGTGGACCACCCTCTTCTCCTTCACATTCTCCATACTCTTGGTATTCGGAACAAAGCTCTATCCTGGATCTCATCCTACCTCTCCCATCGTACTTTCAGTGTCTCTTCTGCTAACACCTCCTTCTCCTCTATTGATCTCTCTGTGGGGGTACCCCAGGGCTCTGTCCTGGGACCTCTTCTCTTTTCTCTGTACACACTCTCTCTAGGTGACCTAATAACATCTTTTGGATTTAAATATCACCTCTATGCTAACGACACACACATTTACTTTTCTATCTCTGACCTTACACCTGTACAGACCAAAGTTTCTGAATGGCTCTCTGCTATATCATCCTGGATGGCCCTCCGCCGCCTTAAACTCAACATGGCTAAAACAGAGCTCCTCATACTTCCTCCCAAACCTGGCCCTACTACCTCCTTCCACATTACTGTTGGAAGTACTACAATGGTTATAGCAGGCACTGCAAGGGGAATCAGTGATACGCTTGTCTCTGAAGTGTGAGCCTGAGAATCAGAAGTGGTTATACCAGGTACTGCAGAGGAATCAGGAACAGATAGACTTGACTCTGAAGTGGGAGTCTGAGAATCAGCAGTGGTTATATTAGCCACTGCAGCAGTGGCGTCACGTCAGTGTAAGCGGCAGTTCACTTACCTGCTGGCCCTCGTTCCGCCACGTCATGACATCGCTGCGTCCCGTGACGACGCATTGTCATGGCAAGGCATCGTCACGTGACGTTGTGTCGTCATATGATGCAGCAACGTCGATGGAGCAGGGCTGCTCTCTTATAGAGGCCCCTGCACTCCCCCAGCAATCACTTTCATTGGTGTGGGGAAGAGCGCGGGGGGGCCCGCTGTAACCGTTTGGGGGGTTCATCTCATGTCCGGAGGGAGGGTCCCGACTCCCTTCAGGCTGGGGATCACGGGATGTGCCCGGGCATCCCAGGTAGAAGTTACACCACTGTACTGCAGAGTGACTAGAGAAAGACACGCTTGTCTCTGAAGTGGGAGCCTGAAAATCAGTCAATACTGTGGGGAACTTTAATGCAAAAGCCTTAGAATTAAGGATAGGGATATCAAACATTGCAGGGAACCCAGCAGTAGGGGAACATGTACAAGAAGAATCAGGAATAGGTATATTTAACCTTGTGGGAAAATCAGCGAAGGGTGACCCTGTTTTTAAAGCAGAAACCTTAGAATTAGTAATAGGGACATCAGCCACTGCAGGAAAGTCAGAGAAAGGGGAACCTGCCTTTAAATCTAGGGCTTTATAACTAGCAAGGGTTACAGCAGGTACTGCAGAGGAAGCAGGGAGAGGTGAACTTGTCTTTGAATTGGGAGGCTTAGAATAAGCAGTTGAACTTTCAAATATTGTAGGGAATGCAGCCCTGGGTTTCTGCATAAACAGGGCGTGATTGTGGTAAAAGGTATTTCTTGCTTCTTGAAAGGGATCGAATTCTGGCTGAGGCGACAGAAACAGGTGGCAGATTTCTTGCTTCTGCCCGGTGCATAAAAAACGTATTTATTTATGGGCTTCTCAAACTATCAGGTCTGCCTGTGATAAATCCACAGGGAGAAATCCACGGGGAGAGTGGAGCAGGAGTCCAGATCTGAAGACGGGCAGGAACAGAGGAGGAAGCTGGACACAGGCCACTGGACATAGGATACCACTGGACACAGGATTGAGCAGGTCAGGATTAAAGTAACAACTGGAGAAAGGCACACTAAAGGAAATAACTTGTGTAGCCCCCTGTAAACAGCACAGGCTATACTTATCTCCCGTCTACTGTGTTGTTTATTCATTAAGGCATGAGCACCAGTAAAACAAAAACAGGGGCAGAAGACAGGGAAGCAAGAACTAGTGACTGCGGCAACACAAGCTGCCCCAGCCAGGTAGGAAGCGTGTTGGGAAGCAGAGCGTTCTGTGAGCTGTGCCTTCCATAGGCCAACGAGGTCGATGTTGCAGTCGGCACAGCTGATGGATAAAGGCCTCGGATATGGTTCCGCAGACCGTGCGGCTGAGCGAACCGACTGCCTTAAGGCAGTGTTCGCGTCCATGCGGCGTGCGCGCGGAAGCGGGGGGAGGGGGTGCACGTTGCGCGAGAAATCAGTTCAAACTGATTTCTTGGCGCGACAGGCCGGTCACATGAGCGGTTCGCCCAATGAGGCACGCCCCCTTGGCACGCCCCCCAGGCATGCCCCATCTAGCATGGCCAGGGAAAGCACCCGCTTTCCCTCAGCCTCTGTGCGCCTCAGTACGGGTGAGGTCACTATGTCCGAGGCCAAAGAGATGCCTGAATGAAGCAGCCCTGTGCGTTGTCCTTCTGCTGCCGCTGCCGGCCGCCATCTTCCTTCCATCACTGGCAACCGGACCTGCGCGCGCCCCTGAAATGCGGGACAACTGTGCGTCCCGCCAGACAGGACAATTCGTTGAAAAAAAGGGACACTCCCATATGTACGGAACGCCTGGAAACTCTAGCACATGGGGGGGGGGGGTTAGGGACTCAGGGTCTCCGTCTGCGTCAGACGCCCGCTAATCTGTTCCCACCTTCATCATGTCACTTTATTGCACGCCATTTGGAAGTGGAGGGGCTTAAAAAAATTGCCAATGGGTTTTTACATTAACATCAATATTAGTATAGTAATTCCGACTAATAATTACAGTACTGTACAAATACTAATGTTACGTAAATGCGCAGGCGATAATGTGAAATATTTAGCATTTCAATCATATTTAATACCGTAATATCGAATTAAATATAACAATATGAAATCTAATAACATGTCACTTCGCGACAATATTTGCTATCCAATAATACACAGCGGTTGTTATTATTTATTTCATACGCTGCTGAATATTCCTGCGTGTTCTCATGCAGTTCACTTCAATCGTGCCCTAATTAGCTTAGGGTGATAACACAGGGCTGACACATTTCATTGTTCTTCTTCTTTGGAGAGCAGCTGAAGTCAGAGAGAAATCAGGGAAGAGAAGGGAGAGAACCTTTGCCACGTCCTCCCAACTTCCTGACTAAAACATACACTCCCCCTGAAAAAGTTCAGCTTCGTGCAGCCTCCTGAATGTATTTCAGATGACCGCTTGTGGATCTAAAGCGTGAGTCCTGATCGTACAGATAGTAGGAATGTGCGCGCCTTACTTGTCTGCATTGTAGTTACAGGGGCGCCTGTATAAGCATAACACACAGGTGTAGCAGTGTGTAACAGTATATACGCATGTGTGTGTCTGCACACGTACAAATCTGGGTATGTCGTGCATTGTGTATATATCTGTTTTACACTATTTGTGTAAATTACTTTGTGTAGATCTGTGTATGTCTGCATGTGTGCTGTGTGTTAGTTAATTTGTGCATTGGTTAAAGTGTGTACACAAGCATGTGTGCTGTGTGTTAGTGAATTTGTGCATTAGTTAGAGATCATCAGGCGCTGACATTCGATGATAGATTTAAAAGGGAGCTTTGTGGACCATTTTGTTGCCAGACACCATGGCAGTGCAGGGGTTAAGGATTTGGGATTACTGCATTTTTGCCCTGTCTGACTTCCCTGAGATAATAACCCCATTTAAATCTTCATGGATCCTAAAACCGAGCGTTCAAATAGGAATGTTAAAAGGCACGATTTTTGCACGCCAGCACACAATCGTCCTTTTATTGAGACTGCAGATTATTTTACACTGCTCTCCTCGGGTGGTTACTGTGTTTGGCACATTGTATATGAAGAAAAGCTCGTATTCTGGTGTGGATTTAATTTTCATAGTATGTGGGATTCAGCGCTGGGGACTCACAGGTCAAATCTTTTCTAAACCTTAAATGTAGCGCTACCCTCTGCTATTTATAATTGCTGACCCCTAATTAAAGCACCCAGTGTTAATGAACCCTTAACTGCACAAAGTCACTGCACACAGACGGGGTTTAGTGACTGCAATGGATATAACGCATACCTCTGCATATCGAAATAATGTTTTTCTTGTATAGCGCTGGCAGTGTACACAGCACTGTACGTATATGATTTTTGCAGGTGCGAGTCCCTGCCCCGTGGAGCTTACAATTTAATTTGCGGTGCCTGAGGCACAGGGAGATAAAGTGACTTGCCCGATGTCACAAGGAGCCGACACTAGGAATTGAACCAGGTTCCCCAGACTCACACTCTGTGCCTTTTACTCCAGAGGTGGCCAATTCTAGTACTCAAGGGCCACCAACAGGCCAGGTTTTCAGGATATCCCGGCTTCAGCACAGGTGGCTCAATCAGTGTCTCAGTCATTCTGACTGAGCCACCTGTGCTGAAGCCGGGATATCCATAAAACCTGGCCTGTTGGTGGCCCTTGAGTATTAGAGTTGGGACCCCCGCCTTAGATTAATGCCACTTTAATTACTGTAGTAGGCTTTACCTGCGCGTCGTGACGCGGGGACAATGCATTTCTGCGGTTGATATAAAGAGGTTAAGACATTTGCAGCATTTCCTGTTCTGCCAGTTTGCATCGGAGACCAACTATAAAAGCCTATTTATTGCATCCTGCACAGTCCGATGCTACGCCGCGAGCTTCCTTATTAATGGGTGTGGCCCTTTCGTTCACATAGAAGGGATAGAAATCGGGGAATATCCAAGTATAGAACCTCCTGTCGCTCATTCGGCAAAACCGCAACAAATGTATCAATTTACTTCGAGGAGCAGTTCCCCATTCCCTTTCTTGGGGGCCCCCCAAACTTAGGTTAACGCCTTGTTAAGTCAATACCGGAGCTTTGTGTGTCTGGGTCTGAATTGGGGGAGTGTTTTATCAATCGAGTGTGTTCTTTCCCCTTGGCCCGCCATGTCCTTATCAGGGACCCCATCAGGATAAGGAGAGGGGGGCTCTTCCCATGAAAACTCTTGTTGATCGCACAGTGACGATACAAAATGGAGCAGCCAGCGGAATTCACAGCGCACGCCCCAGTCACAGCGCACGCCCCAGTCACAGCGCACGCCCCAGTCACAGCGCACGCCCCGGGGCTCCGCTCACCATGTTTGCAAACTAACGTAAACGTGTCACGTTGTGGTTACAAAAAAAGGCACCAACCACCCAGCTGTGACCCCTTAAACATGTCACTAGTACACTGTGTCCCTAGGAGGGACTGACCCCTTAACCATGTCACTGCCATTAGTACACTGTGTCACTAGGAGGGACTGGCCCCTTAACCATGTCACTGCCATTAGTACACTGTGTCCCTAGGAGACACTGACCCCTTAACCATGTCACTGACATTAGTACACTGTGTCCCTAGGAGGGACTGACCCCTTAACCATGTCACTGCCATTAGTACACTTGGGTGCAAGAAGTGATGGCATTTTAAAGTTTATTATAATAAAAATGATACATACAATTCTTTTTGTCACTGTTTATAATTTTTCTGTCTTTATAAATGTACCATTAATTCATGGTTTCTGTTCTTATTTGTTTTAAAACTAACTTGTGCTTCTTGTTTTTTTTTCCTTTCTTTTCTTTAGGTGAAAGGTCTTTTTAAGATGAACAAATCTGCCATAAAATAAATGTACATTGTCTGTCTCCGTGTGCACACTGACAGTCACCATGGGTATGTGATTCGATAGAACAGCTGTTAAATGTATCTGACTAAGGGCCTCATGCAGAGAGCAGCGCTATTTAAAATTGGAGAGGGGAATAAAAAGTAGCTTTAATGGAGAGTTTTTTTCTCCATATGCAGAAAGGTCCGAAAACTGCATTTAGAATCCTGTCTGCATATGGAGAGTTTCAACCGGCGATATGCGCGCTGTTGAAACTTGTGGGAAAAAAATCGCGTTTTTTTTTTTTTCTCCCCCACCGGCCGCCGAGCTCCAGCTTCTTGCCAAATTATTTTGGAGAAGCAAAATGTTGAAAATCGCGCCATTTTTTTGGCGCGAACAGCTGCTAGATGGCGATCGCGCCTCTCTGAATACGGCAGTTTTCAACACTGGAGAGATTTAGGTTCTCTCCAGCCGCGCGGCGAAATTTGCAAATAAAAAAAAAAAAATGGCGCTTTTTTTTAAAACTCGCCAGTACCTGCCTTTCTACAGGCATTTTCCTCCAAAAAATGCCGCTATTCACCTTACCGCTGCTCTTCACCTTACCGCTGCTCTCTGCATAGGCCCCTAAAGGTCTATTTATAAGTATCCTTGATGCAAAACTGGGACACACACACATATATACACACACTCACACACACGTATGTATATATATGCATACACACACACACACACACACACACACCCATCACACACACACACAACACACAACACACACACACACACACCACACACAACCACACCACACACACACACACACACGTGTTAAAGCTGTAGTTCAAAAAAAAAAGAATCCATTCAATATGTGCATGAATACAACCTGCACACTGATAAGTGATTAGCTAAGCTGCTGATCGATCCGTTCTCCTGTGATCGATCGCTGAATATTCGACTCGGGGGTTCTTTAAATCACTGTCAGTGCTGCAGAAGAGGACCAAAGATGCAAAGTTCTGTGGGGAAGATCTTGTGACCAGGCAGCCACTTTCTTTTTTTTTTTAAAATGCTACAGGTATTTTCTCATAGTACAGAACTGATTTATTAAAGACAGACACACACGTAGGATATTGTTTAAACTGCAGCTGTAATGCTACTTTCCTTTCATAAAACTGGTTACAAATGTTTGCTTAAGTTTTGCAGCTGGGACACTTGTATGGACAAAATAAACCCCTTTAAATGTATGTATATCTTTATATACCTGTAGCGCCAAAAGTGTACTCAGCGCTTAACAAAGAATACAGGACAGGGAATTATAATAATAAATAAGCGCTGCAAAATCAGACAATAGGAAAGCAAATACCTGCCCCGGAGAGCTTACAATCTAAGTGGTATGATGGGAGACTTACAGAGACAGGAGGTGAGGGAGTAAGTGCAGTAGATGGCAGTGCTTGGTCACAATGGGTGGTTGGAGTGACTGTGGGACAATAGCCATGAGTACAGGTTATTGGGATGCTTCTTTTAAGTTTCGTCAATATTCACCCATCTAATTTAACACCATTAGCAGGTGAAGAGGGAGCAGGGAAGCGCGGGTGAGAGCAGGGAGGCGCTGGTGAGAGCAGGGAGGAGCGGGTGAGAGCCAGGAGGCGCGGGTGAGAGCCGGGAGGCGCGGGGGAGGGCCGGGAGGCGCGGGGGAGGGCAGGTGTATATATGGCTGGATCCAGGATTAGAAGAAATATTAGAGAGAGAATGAATGAATTTGTGGGGTGCTTTTTATTGAGGGGTAAATTAAAAATACTGTACTTTTTGCTTAATCTCCGTTTCCAGGGGGATCCCCAGGGTTGAAAACAGCGGTGTTTGGCTCAGGGCCCCCAACTCCCACCCTGTAAAATATGGGGGAGCTTAAAAAATTAAATGCGCAACTGTTCCTTTAAGTATGTTGTGTAGGTTTAACTCAAACATCCGTCGTCTTTATTGTACCCTTTGATTTTATCGTTTACCACCTCCTGTATCATTCATTTGACATGTGATCAGATCACGGTCTCCCAGGCTGGCCCCAATAGAATAGCCACGGTTTTAGCTATTGCGGTCCATCGCATTTCGGCACCAGAGTCCAGTAGTACAAACCAACATTTTATTGAACATATAGGAGACAAAAAGTTGGAGCACCATTTTTGTGAAAGAAATAAAACCCCTACTTGAGGTTTAAAAGTGACAACCTGTTTACACTGTTTAATACCCACCGATGTGGCGTAAAATCTTAGTTACATAGTAGATGAGGTTGAAAAATTCAATATCCATCAAGTTCAACCTATGTGAAATTTAGACGACAGAAACTTAACTTATATTTGTACTCGCAGTATGTTGATCCAGGGGAAATCAGATGGGTGTCCTTGTGTAATATGGAGGGTGAATATAGTTATATATATATATATATATATATATATACATACATACATCACACTTGTTTTATTCTTATAAAATATATCAAAGTGTATACGATCCAGTTATGTACGCCAGAGAATTTGATACATATCCCAGAGGAATAAATTGCACATTATCACAAACATTTTCCAATCATTTATTTCAGGTCTCACCCAATGCGTCCTCCTTTTACCAGCTACGGTTTCCATGTTGGGCGGGCTGATTTTTGGATACGAGCTCGGAATAATTTCCGGTGCGCTGCTTCAGCTGAAGACAGAATATTACTTCAGCTGCTTGGAACAAGAAGCACTTGTTAGCGCCATTTTAATAGGAGCTCTTCTTGCATCTCTGGGTGGAGGGGTGATCATTGATCGTTACGGCCGTCAGAAATCCATACTGGCCAGCAATATGGTGGTGTTGGCTGGAAGCCTTATTTTAATATGGGCCAGTACATTTTGGTGGCTGGTAATTGGACGTGTCACCATTGGGTTTGCCATATCCATCTCATCCATGGCATGCTGTATTTATGTCTCAGAAATAGTACGCCCTCACCAGCGTGGCATGCTCGTGTCTCTGTATGAGACTGGCATTACTGTGGGCATTTTACTGTCTTATGCAATGAACTACTTCTTATCCAGTGTGAACGAGGGTTGGAAATACATGTTTGGATTGGCTATTACCCCAGCTATTGTACAGTTTGTCTGTATCCTATTCCTCCCTTCCAATGCTCCTATATTAAACACATGGGACCAAGAAACCCAGAATGGCCTCATCCAATTACAGAATATTGACGACACGGAAGTAACACACGAGCCAAGCAACGAGAGACATTACTCATTTATGGACCTCTTCAGTTCTAAAGACAATATGAGAACAAGGACTATGGTTGGCTTAGGATTGGTGCTGTTCCAACAACTAACTGGGCAACCTAATATTCTATACTATGCCTCAACAATATTTCGTTCCGCAGGTTTTCAAAGCAATTCCTCTGCGGTTCTGGCATCTGTTGGGCTTGGGGCGGTAAAAGTTGTTTCAACACTAGTTGCTATGGTTTGTGCCGACAAAGCCGGAAGAAGAATCTTGCTTATTGCTGGATGCATAGTGATGACTGTCTCCATAACAGGAATTGGGTTGGTAAGTTTTACCATTGAATTAGACGCTCGCAAGGATTGTGAATTTGTAACAAGACTAAATATGTCTCATGATCTTCTCAATTCTTCTGTAATGCTAGAACCCTTTACTGGCCTGACTGCTCCCTTGGATACCAGAGATAGTCAAGGCCATGAGCGTGTTTCAGTGACTAGATCACAGAGCTTCACATCAGGACTTACCAGCAAGAGCACAGCTCTAATCTCCGTTTCCTCCCATGCTTGGAGTGTGGAGAAGTCTCTGCGGTCAAATGGAGACATCCTGGAGCTTACAGAACCGCCTGCCAGTTCTGTTCTCTTTAATAATCACATTATATTGAACTGGATCACTTTGTTGAGTATGATGGCATTTGTAAGTGCGTTCTCCATTGGATTTGGACCAAGTAAGTATTGAATAAAAAGGTAAATATTTATTTTAATGGACCTTCTGGTTTAGTAAATCTGGACCAGAGTCTATCGGAAGAACCTAAAAGAGCAGATAGCGCACCCAAATCTGGTAACAAGTGTACTGTACCTTACAATAATTACAATACAATATCTTTAAACTAAAATTTCTCTAATAGTCAAGAGTTCTCACATCAGAGTTTAATTTACATGGAATACCTGGTATTCTAGTGCAGGTGCGGGCAACTTCAGTCCTCAAGGGCCACCAACAGGTCAGGTTTTAAGGATATCCCTGCTTCAGCTCAGGTGACTCAGTCAGACTGACCGAGCCACTGATTGAGCCACCTGTGCTGAAGCAGGGATATCCCTAATACCTGGCTGTGACATGGCCGTAACCCCCTGTCTAAATAGGGCTCCAAATAGGAATCCTGTATCTGGCTGATGAGTCCAGCAGGGAGCTGGTTAATTGCAACTCGAGACAATTAGCCAGTCTCCACCTGGCTCATCAGACAGGGAGAAAAGCTCCTGCTTACACTGCAGGGGATCTCTCTGGCACAGGGGAGGTGTGTGCTGCCACACAGAGATCCCAGGGAACCAGCCCCTCTATTCCAGGACATAGCGGTCACTGGAACCCGCCAGAGGGCGACACCAACCTCGAACCGGACTGAGGGAAAGAGCCCCTGATAACAGGTACCTCTTTGGGGTGAGAGGCTGGTAAGAGGCCCGTCCTCCCAGCCCTGCAGAGAGGGACTGGGAAGTGTGAGTCGGCCCTTACACAGGGACAGGCCGTGTGTTTATTTGTGTGCTGCCTTAAAGTTGCATTGTTTGAAGATACGCGCTAAATAAAACCCAGGTTTATTTCCCCCATATCGATATCTCCCTGGTTATACCCCTGCACTGGCCTTGTGGTGGCCCCAGAGGACTGGAGTTGGCCACCGCTGCCCTAGTGGGTTGGAGGCTCGGGATAGGCACAAGGTTACCCTAAAATATGAGCGAAAACCGAAGGATCTGATCGCCTCTGAAATGTCACAACGGACAGGAGATTAGGTAGACGAGGTGATTCTAATCTGCAATCAATTTCTGTGTTACTAAGGCAACTCGCGCCACCGCTGCTTCACACCTTCACCGCCGCATTGTGTCCCCAGCTACGACGATATTACCGGTACAAGCGAGGTTTATAAAAATAACAAATCCCACTTTTTTTTTTTTTTTTTTAATGATACATTTATAAATACCATTAGCAAAGGGGACTTTGGCTGCGAAGCTGCAGGTACCCTGAGAATCTCCCCTACACAGTTAACTGGTATATTTCTCTTACTGTTGAGCAATGAGCGCAATGCGTGCTGCGCGCCTCACGGAGCCATCTTGTCTTGTTTTTTTGCATAGTGACCTGGTTGGTCCTGAGTGAAATCTATCCGGCTGAGATCCGGGGAAGAGCCTTTGCATTCTGCAACAGTTTTAACTGGGCTGCAAACTTGTTCATCAGTCTCTCGTTTCTAGATGTCATCGGTAAGCGCGGAGCTTCTGCTGTTTGTATGCAACGTCTGGTAAATGTGACTCTTTATGGCGGTGACGAGATAATCTACGTAGCGCAAATAGTCGCTTTGCTATTCCATTGATGCTTGCTAGCATTTACATCCTCCATCTTTTAGCTACAATTTATTAAGCTACTTTACTCCCGTACTGACCTGCGTGAGCTTTATTTTGTTGTGTAGTTAGGCCAGTGGTCAAAGTGTGATGGTGCCAGGGTACGTGGGACGCTACTTGTTTAAGCCACATTGACCACTGAGCTGGCTAAGGTCTTTGTCCGAGAGCCAAAGAATAATGACCGATTTAAAGACCCCAAACTTGCACAGTTTGATAATTATAGCCACTCATTTTTGACCATTTTCTCATACTTTAAAATCAACGTACAGTAGGGCTCCGCTTTACAGGGCCAGGCGGATGCTTGGTTTATATGGGTCGTTATCCGTTGCAGAGATTCCTCCGGCAGGAGAGGGGGGGAAAGTCCAATGCAGACAGAATGTGACACTATTGATGGCTCTTGAAAGGTTTTGCGGTGACATTGTTGACCTCGCCCGGTGCTGCATTGGTTTTAACATCACAAATTGACTGGGGGGCAGTGAGTATGAGGTTTTAGGCAGGAGGGGGCTTTAGATACAGAAGGGGTAGAGAGAAGACGCCCTTGAGCAGAACGCAAGAGTCGGGCAAGTTCTGCTGCTCTAATATCCATGGATGGTTTCGGCCACAGGCACGTTGTGTTCTCTGGAATATGTCACAACCTCGTCCTAACGTGCTGTGTATTTCTGTTTAGATTCCATAGGACTCTCCTGGACTTTCCTCGTGTACGGCTTGATGGGAGGTGCCGCTGTCGTGTTCATTTACTTCTTCATTCCTGAAACAAAAGGCCAGTCACTGGAAGAAATAGATAAACTGTTCTCCGACACAAGGTATATATAAAAAATAAGATTCCAGAGCGCTCGCTGACTGTCTAATACAGGGGTGGCCTGTTCCAGTCTTCAAGGGCCACCAACAGGTCCGGTATTAGGAACATCCCTGCTTCAGCTCACAGCCACCTGTGCTGAAGCAGGGATATCCCAAATACCGGACCTGTTGGTGGCCCTTGAAACTGGAGTTGGCCACCCATGGTCTAATACAATGCTTCACTTCAATTGTATTTGAGGACAACGCTTTTGTAACGTCCATTTATTCTTTGATGCTTGGGTTTTCTAGATTTTGGTTCCTATAGAAAGTCTTCCTCACTGATGAAGGTTTTCAAATGGTAGCGCGTGTCCCTGGATAAGGAAGAGCTCTTTCTCATTCCCTCACCAAATATCCGTAACCGGGTATCCGAGCTCAGGGCTAATGACCGCAAGTGGAATCCCAGCGTCTGCTCTTCGTGACCTTGGGCAAGGCACTTTATCTCTCTGTCTCAGGCAACACCATTGGATTGTAAGCTCTATGGGACAGTGACTTATTGTGCCTGCACAAGTCTATGAACAGAACTGCGTACATCATCAGTGCTATATATTGTAATAAACATTTATTATGATGTTGTGCTGTTTTTTTTATGACACCCAGTCGGATATAAGAGCTTCCTCTGTACCCTCTCCATTCTGTATCGTGCGTGAGCTACTCGTGCAGTGTCAATACTTGCGTTCACTTGGATAGAAGTTATTGTATTGGTAACGATGTGTTGTTGTATCACAATATTGAGTAGAGGCCCATGTATTATGTAGCATGTGTCGGCCCTGATCCTACGTTCCAGCACTCACTAAAAACTCAGGGAAAAGCAGACAGGCGTGTGTTTAGGCGTCAGCATTCCCAACCCAACCCAGTCCAACTCCGAGATGGAATTATTGCACTTGGCAAGCAGCTGTCCGGAACCCCCCAGCATCCTTCTCCCGCCATACCCTCTAATTCCTCCCTCCTTTGCTTTTGATAATAAGGTCACACCAATACCTGCAGTTACTCACATCCAGACCAGAATTATCACAGTGTTTATGTCATGAAATAGCTTACACGGAAAAAGGGCAGGTCTAAACGGGTACTCGCATGAGTTAACCCTTTCATTACATATATCTTATAAAGATATATATGATGGAACATATAAATGTCTGAAACACATCAACAGATGTATCTGCTATTGTATTCATTTCATGCAATGAACTAAATTATGCTTTTTAATGATTAAAGAGCATGTAGGATATTATGTTTGTGTGGCCTGCTATGGTACTGTATATAATAATATTCGGTGTACAATAAGTCTACCTATTAGAACAAGAATTACCAAGAGACACAAGTTGGGAAATTGATGCAGAGTTAACTCGCTGTGTGCGATGAAAGTTAAAGTTCAGGGCGTTATCGTGGCAGGCGCGCCACCCGGCTCATTCACCCCATTGGCATGAGGTCTGCCATGCTTCAACCTTGGCACCGGTGAGTCAGTAGATGGAGGAGGAGTTACCACCAATAGGGAGATCCTTGATGTGTGCAATGACTCATTAGATGAAGCGGGTGTTGTGCCCAATGATGGTTACCGGAAGCTTTTAATGCCCATGTGAGACCATTTAGGGCTGCCGCAATTTAACCCATGCCGTTTACCATAGCACTGCTCGGCTGGCGCATGCCGTGGATGGTGGTGCGTTGGGTGTGGCGGGCGGCTTGCTTCATGCAGCTGGAGGTCGGCTCCGTGTGCCGTGGTTTCAATATGGCCAAGCTGGGCCGTGGCGGTTTGAAAGCCACATCTCTGCATTTCCAGCAGCTCCTGCTGATTGGCCATAAGGGAGCTCAGAGGCAGGGGTACTGTAGCGTGGTGGTTGGGCTCAGCAGGTACAGCGGCTGATACCACCTCTTCCATCACCTGTGTAAGGAAGAGGATCACTGGCTCTGCGGCCTCGGGCACTGGCTCTGCGGCCTCGGGCACTGGCTCTGCAGCCTCGGGCACTGGCTCTGCGGCCTCGGGCACTGGCTCTGCGGCCCCGGGCACTGGCTTTGCGGCCTCGGGCACTGGCTCTGCGGCCTCGGGCACTGGCTGTGCGGCCTCGGGCACTGGCTCTGCATCCCCGGGCACTGGCTCTGCGGCCTCGGGCACTGGCTCTGCGGCCTCGGGCACTGGCTCTGCGGCCTCGGGCACTG